>JAMYHI010000202.1:0-35973 GCA_025531525.1 Pichia sp. P7020A
GGATGGTCTAGTTGGTTATGGCATATGCTTAACACGCATAACGTCCCCAGTTCGATCCTGGGTTCGATCATTTCAACTTATTTTTTGGTGGTAAAGGGATTATTCTGTTGGGACAGGAAAATCAACTGGTAAATGATTGGAAACTAACCTACGGAAAAGCATCATCTCTCTTACCTCTCTCTTTTTGGCTCTGTCGCGTTGTCAATAGCTCGTAGTTCATAGTTGAAGAAGCCGAATTTCGAATTCACAACCGTCATTAGCAATTGGCGAGATTTTCGTTTTCATTCTCCTTAGTCCTTAGCGCAACATTAGTTTCGAGAAATTCTAACGGTCAGACTCGCTACAGTATATCATCCCCAGCTCTACAGTATGAACTCTTTGTTCTTCACGTAGTTAAGCAAAGCCCTTGCCCTTTACAGAAATGTCTACAGAGAGTGTCGAACAGTTGCTTGAGTGGGCTGTATCAAACGGTGCGTACATCAACGATAAGTTAACCTTTGAACAGAAAAAGGACCATGGCATTTCATGCGTCATCAAAGAGTCGTTAACTGCGGCAGATGCTACTGGACTTTTCAAGATACCAAAAGACATATTGCTGACGCCCGAATCAGCTGACGAGTTTGCTAAGAACTACATGAATGAGGTCATCTTTGATGAGAAAAAGGGAAACGTCAATGCTAAGTTAATATTTTTCATTGCCAAGTTGAAATTTGATAAGTCCATTGATGTGAATGGAGCAGACATTTACTCGAAATATGAACCTTACATTGATTATTTACCATCAAATGGAAAAGGAACATTTAATCCCTATTTTTGGAGCATGGAAGAAAAGGATTTGTTGGACGGCACTGACGCACATATCTTCATGAAGAGAAATTTCCTCAAGGAGCTTGAAGAATGGAAACTGATAGCTTCTCAATTTGATGTCAACACACACCCCCAAGTGAAAGATGAGCTTTTAGAGTACGAAGCTTTTAAGATGGGTCCATCCGGCGGAGTATCCGTGGACTACTTGCTAAACTTAAAAGAAATTTCATGGACCAGTTTCACAGCTTACCTTTGGGCAAGTTGCATCATTTCTTCGAGAGCGTTTCCTTATTCCCTATTTGATGACGGAAATTCACATAGAAGCAAGGGCTTTTTACTTCCAATTGTTGACTTGTTGAATAACGAGGATTACGGCAAGAGCGAGTGTAGATGGTCTGTTGAAGATGATCAATTTATTTTCAGCACATTAGATGATCCTAAGAGACTCCAGGCGGGATGCGAACTGTACAATAATTACGGCGAGAAATCAAACGTTGATTTCCTAATGAACTACGGTTTTTGCTTAAAAGGAAATGATAATGACGCCACAACACTTACACTACAAGTGGATCCATCGGTTATTGATGGAGCGGTGAAATATGGCGTAGAGGTTCCACGTGATGCTACTGAAAATGCAATTAACTTTGAACTGAAGAGAAATAAGGAGCTCCCATCTCCATTAGTTCATTTTTTTGCTTATCTTGTTAAACTAAGAAGTGAAAAGACCGGGTTTACATTGAGAATGAAGCTTGAAGGATTATCTCAGTTGAAAGCTATCATTAAGACTAAGCTTAAGGCATTGAAGAAGGTGGATGTTTCTTTTTCGCAGAATGTTTCACAGGAGCATGCTCTAACTATTAAGTCATACAGAAAGTCACAGAAGGATATATTCCAGCAGACTCTTGAACAGATTGAGAAAGAGGAAAAAAAGCTTTTGACTGTCTTCAAACCTTTTTCATTCAAAAATGCTCTCAGTAAGGACACTAGATTTTTCAATTCTTTCCTCCTAGTTTTTGGAACTAGAACGTACAACGACTTGATTGAAAAGGGTATTCTGGATCATGCTGTTCTTTTGTGGATTATGAGAATTGCTAATCGTGAAGTTTATGGTACAGAACTGCTGGACAAAACTATTTATCCAGATTTCATTTCTGAAGAATTTGAAAAGGTGAAGAACACCACTACCATAGACAATGATGATATTGGCGAATATCTTTCCCTCTATGAATCTCTGTTCCCAGCCTTATGTGAAAAGATCCCTGCGGTCTTTAATAAGGGTATTTGGACTTTGAACAACATGATTTATGCTGGGGTGGTCTCGGACAGACTTACATACAAAAGAGAGACGAATGGGGAAGTGTTCTTCATTGATCCCAAGAAATCCAGATAATACTTGTTTAACCATCATTTAAAAAACCTATGGAATGTGTATATAGTAATTAAGTGTGCGTATGATTATACTGCACCCCTAGATCTTAGAGCAATGTACCTCGGAAATAAATGCGAGTGGCTTCGCAATTTGTTTCAAGTCTCAACTATTCCCAAATTCAAATCTTGAGTTTTGAATTTGTTTGGACCACAAACTTGAAAGCCCAAATTCCAATCCATTTCAACAATTCACGAGCATGCTTGCCTAATACAGCTCGACGTGTATTCCCAGTGGTTATAAAACACCGATATATAAACAGAAAGCACCAGTGCCATGTCAAAGAAAGCGAATGCACCCAAAGGCAACGGGGCAGCAAATGGAACTACAGCTGGTGTCCCGAAACTTCCCCAGAAACCACTCTCTCACACTGTATGGTCTCCGTACGACACAGTGAGAGATGTCAGCGATGCCTTGGGCATATCATGGCAACTCACAGACGATGTTGCGAAGAATCTTGCCATGGATGTGGAGTACAGAATCCATGAAATTATTGAACAGGCTCTGAAGTTTATGCGTCATGGGAAACGAAGAACTTTGACCACTCAAGATATTGAAAGAGCAATGAAAGTCTTGAATTTAGAACCGTTATATGGATATGACACATCGAAACCACTTGTTTTCAAAGAGGCTATGATTGGTCCTGGTCAAACCCTCTACTATATTGATGACGACGAAGTTGATTTTGAGACTTTGATCAACCAACCATTACCAAAGGTTCCGAGACACTCAACTTGTACTGCACATTGGCTTGCGGTTGAAGGAGTGCAGCCCACTATACCTCAAAACCCTAATATATCTGACATAAGACTGTTGCCATTGGCCCAAAGAGGGTCATTAGATAATCTGTTGAGTTTGAACAATGACGAAATCAGTCTCGTCACTAACCCGAAGACCGGTGTAACTACTGTGGAAGCTAAGCAACCTGATAAAAAAGAACTAGAGGTGAAACCGTTGGTGAAACACGTTTTGTCTAAGGAAATGCAGTTATACTTTAACAAGATCATTGAAGTCCTCATGGATGAGAATAATGAAAACTTAAAAACGGCGGCTTTGGAATCGATCAGATCAGATACAGGTTTACATCCATTGGTCCCATATTTGGTACAATTTATTGCAGAAACCATCACTCACAATTTGAAAAATCTCAATCTGCTTACTACTATGTTGATGCTCATATACTCCTTAATATCCAACACATCCATCTTTTTGGATCCATACATTCATGCATTAATGCCATGTATTTTGACCTTATTATTGGCCAAAAACATAGGTCCTATGCAATCAACGACAGAAGAGGAAAGGAATGGTCATTTTCAGGTGAGAAGACTTTCTGCGTCATTGTTACAGAAGATAATCGAGAACTATGGCTCCTCCTATAATACCTTGAAGCCTAGAATAACCAGAACCTTACTAAGGGCATTTTTGAGCAACACTACCAGAAGCTCCGCAGGCACACAATTTGGTGCAATTTTGGGGATGAAGTCATTGGGGGCAGAAGTGATAAGGATTGTTTTTGTAGGAAATCTCAGAACGTGGTCGAATGTCGTTCTGGATAACTTTGACCAAAATGATGAAAATAGAGCACTCTTACTTGATCAAGTTTTAGATTGCCTTTCGGAATTGAAGAAAGATGGTCAGCTAGTTGCATCTGGAGTAAATTCCAAGAAACATGGTCGAGAAGGCGAATCTAGCAACGATGAATTCTCGATGGACGTTGATGAACCGACCAAACCTGGCGAATCAGCCCTTGATGACGATATGAAGAAGAAACTGGAAGACAGAGTAGGCAAAACAATAGCCAGTAAGATCATCGAAGATCCAAATGCGCTTCTTCTATATTACGGTCTTTACTTTGGGGAAGGTTGCTGAAAAAATGTACTAAAGAATATATGTTTAGAAAAGAGTGAAGGAACGTCCACACACTAGTGTACGATCCCTCACATTTGTTGTATAATAACGCTCGTGTATTACATCACTTTCAGCCCTCATCAAGCAAAATCTAGCTTGCGGCTGATGGATTTCGCTGCTTTAACAGTGGCGTTGCTCTGAAGCACTGGTGATGAGTCTACAATCATGGGTGTAGCCTTCAATGGAGTCTCTGCTGCGATGATTATAGCTTCACCTCGGGTCCTCTTTTCTGCGGATTTGAGGGGCGATGATCCGATCTCAAAAACTCCCGGTCGAATCTGAACTCTTTCCAGCTGTGGCGTTTCTGATATCTGTGTTTCTGTACCAATTGCTGTTAGAGTGCATTGAATGCTACCTCTCGGAGGAGTAATACGCCTGAATGTGACGGATGGGTTTGTAACTTGATTAGTTGGATTAATGAGCTTAGGCGTGTTCTTAACGAAAGAATACTCGACGAGAGGTGATGTGAGTTCTTGTAGTCCGATGGATTTGACAGGCGTAGCTTCAATGACTTGATTGTGATGAAATATACTATAGGCCTGTTTGGTTTTATTATTACTACTGGAGCAATCATTCGATTCTTTATCTGTGTCATGCAGCTCTGAGGATGAAGTTCCCTTGAGCCTTTTCTTCTCCCTATGTGGCGCCAGTAGCTTCCTTTTTTTGGACGCTAGAAGATCTGTACTATTCGCAGGCTCGGATGACCTACTTATATCGGAGAATAGCGCTGGATCTGAATTGATGCTATTATTTCTCGTCACATTTATTGGCGGAGAGTCAACAAACGATGCAAATAATGTTGAGGTCTCCATGCTGAAAGTTTTCCTGGACATATCCACCTTTGGTGCACTGAAACTGGAGTGTGATCTGTTTAGTCGTATTTCGGAGAGATTAATTCCAGTAGGCTTGCGCTCAATCTTGCTACATGAGGATCCCTCTTTCTGCATCATCTTTCTCCGCTGCTCTCTATCTTTTTTCTCCTTTTGAGCCTTGAGTTTAAGCAAAAATGCCGGACCTCTAGACTTGACTGCTAAATCACTCAATAGTTTCTTATGATACTTCTCATAGAATGGTAGGACACAGTTGGAAAGAAAGCTCCAAGATGAGTTTATGTGTTTGTAGTCGTACCCTTTGACAGCATCGTAGACACAGAGCTTTTCAAAGTAGATAATAATTAGATTGATAAGGTTTGAAGAATTTAGCTCTTCCACTTTTCCAGCTCCCTGGTCCAGTGTATTGTCTCTCAAATCAACATCAAAATTGATGGAAGCAGGCATGACAGTACCTAATAATGTTGGAATAAGACGCTTCCTGTTTCTCTTACGTCCCACCAAGCTAGAAGAGTAACGTTTCACCATTTGCGGTCTCTTGGGTTGTGTATCGGTATCATTCACTTTTTTAGTTTCCAATGACAATGATGTGGCTTCAGTAGCACCCCTTGGATCATTATTTATCAATTTGAGTAATTCCAAGGCCACAAGTATCTGTAATTTCAGATCTTTGATTTTGACGCTATCTAGGTAGGCCATCAAGCTGGCATGGTTCTTTAAACTTTTGAGTTTTTGAGCACGCTTCAGTCTGTATTTCATTTCAGTTTTATCAATCATTTTTGCCTCTACAGCGCACCACATGTCAAGAATAGTCTCCATTGGATCGTTATCCGCAAAATCAAATTCGTGCCTTTTCTCAAAATTGTTCAGGGATCCAATACGCAGTTTCAGCATACACTCCTTCGCTAGCTGAACATTGTCTCGGCGTAACAAGTGCATTTTTGTAATTGAAGATTTGACAAAATGCTCCAGCATATTAGAAGAGCTATAAAGTAGGGAAAAATATTTGTCTAACATGAATTCCACGGGATCTATGTCCTTTAAAACATCTTCTGGTTTTCTTTTCTCTGGTAAAATAGTAGGCTCAGAGAGCTTATCCATTCGTGATACTTTCCCCGTGAAGCTCGAATTACTTCGAGTCATTCTATTGGTTAACAACTCCAACCTTTTACTATCTAGCATAGAAATGGAAGCCGGTAGCTCAGAGGTACCATTAAGTGAGGAAAATGTAGATCTCTCTGCAAATGAATTGGTAACTGAATTGGTATCTCGAGTGACCGGTGGGTATTTCAGTTTCTGTACGTTCTTTGAGGGAGCGTCTCTTCTAGTTTCTGGAAGTGAACTGAGCATGAAGACAGTCCAGACATTCTCAAAGGGTGTCGACGTGAGTAATGCATACTTTTTCTGTATATTGTTACCATCTAGAGAGATGTAAAATCCAATTATGGATCGATCGTTAGTTAGAATGTCGAGCAATGAATTGATGAACAATTGTGTTTCACCGGCGCTATTTGTGTCATTGTTGGATATATTTTCAGTAAACTTTTTGCCTTTATTAGCTAGTTTAAGATCACCTGCACCTAAATTCAGCGATATGGGTCCCAAACCGGCCTCCATATCTCGTGTTATGGGGAGTTTCTCATTATGATGCCAATTTCCTCTATTCGCCAAACCGATGACGGAAACGTGAAGTTTACCCTCATTTGTGGGCACCAGCCCCGGTACTTGTGGCCACAGACATGCACACGAGCACTCCAATCTGGGCAGCATTGATCAGGAGTGAAGCGTGTAGCACAATCTGGCGCTATTCACTAATCTTGCGTTGACGCCAAATGCCAAATGTCAAAGCCAAAGTCAGAGCCAAATTCATGCTGAGGTTCTCTCCGCTCTTTGCCGATCGACGTTTCGCGTTTCGCGGGCTCTGTTCTGTCTGAATTCTGAATAGCTTAAAAAGGGGCAGCGTTCCGCTCTCCGCCTCACGTTGCTGGTAGCGCCAGGAGCCAAGAGTCAGAAGCCAGTAGGAGCCATTCTGACAGGTAGGTGGCACTACAGACGAGAGCAGGCTTCTTCTAGAGTGCAGTGGAATCCCCTACACTTCAAATTACTTACCGACTCAAGGTAGTGGCGCTGTAGCATCCAGAAATATCATTCATTCCAGAAACCACCATTTGAGGCTCAGCGAGTACCACCAGTATCAAACATTACATTGACATAGACCGTTGAACCACCAATGAGCTTACATCCAGCACCAGTTCCAGCCACCAATCCATGGGCGAATGCAGCGAAGGCTTTGTCCGCAGGCAAAGAAAAGCAGATAACCACGAATCAGGTCATACAGGCAAACGAAGCCTCCAAATCAGTAGATCTTTCCAACACCGATTCCAAGTCTCAGAAGAGCACAATCTCTACGAACGGCAAGAGTAGGTGGAAGGCAAGAAATAAGAATGGTCGGAACAGCAACAACAGTAAAAATGGTTACAACAGTAACTATAACTATAACCACGACCATGATAATGACGATGGAAACGCCACTGAAGTGAAACTGAAAATAAAGGAGAGGAAAAAAAATCGGCCAATTGATAACAATAACATCGCATTGGCAACCCAGAATGCGGAGAACGACATTGTTGTCAGTGCAACATGCAAAGGGGATAAGCCCTCCTCAAAGGAATATGCCCACGGCCTTGATTCAACTTCCAAAGAGTTAGGGGACATACTGCAGGATCCAAGGAGCTGCTTTGAGACACTACAACTGGATAATAATTCCCAACGGAGAAACGATAGTGGAAATAAATATAACGGTAATAACAATGATAGCAATAACAATAGCAACCATCGTTTAAATGATGACAGCTATAGGAAATCGCGAGGCAGGTTTACCTCCATCACCAATGGCCATCAGAACGGGTACATTGGTAGGCAAATGTACTACAATCAACCTCCATCACCGCAATCTCCAATAGCAGCGACGTACGGTGCGCCATACGCGCCAATGCCATATTCGTATCTATACCCTCATCCACATCCCCACCAACACCAACACCCGTATCCATATTCACATCCACATGCACATTCCCACCCACCTGCACCTCCTTATCCATATACTCACCCGTATCAACATCCACAGACGCTGCCTCCATCGCCACACGCACATGATCATGGGGATTCCATCAATGGTAATGAAGAGAATAAGCCAGGCACAGCGAACGCTGGTGTGCGAAGGGTTTCGATGCCTGTTTACGGAGAACCAGTGTATTCATTCGGGTACTCATATCCCTTCCCGTATCCACCGCAAGTTTATGAGCAAGCGCAGGCGCAAGCTCGGGCACAGGCACATGTACATGCACAAAGATATGGACAAGGATTCTTAGTTGGGAATGCTAGTACGATACCACCAGTGTACATGAACTCTCCGACCTCTGCATCTGTATCAGTCACGGTGTCAGCACCAGTGAAGACTTCCACGACGCAATCCGAGCCGAATAGTGAGTATAACATGCCATTATCGGTGCAAGGATATGGACAAGTACAAAGTGATGAAGAATTGTTGAGACAAACTCCAAAGTATGCGTCACTTCACAAACAGATCAAGTTTTACTTCTCTGTGGATAATTTATGTCGGGATATGTATCTGCGTAAGCAGATGGATGCGGATGGGTTTATTAGTGAAGACGTCATTAAGAATTTCAATAGAGTGAAGACTTTGAGTGATGGAGATGATGAGTTGGTAGAGAAGGTGATTGCCGATATAGCAGAGCTTGAATGGTGTGTGGGGGAAGAGGATGGGAATAAGGGGGGCAAAGTGAGACTACGGAACGGCTGGGAGAATTGGGTACTTCGAAAGTAAGGATTGGGGGGAATTGGGAATGCATTGTATGCGATTGGAAATATGTAGAGTTACTTAGCGCTTAAAGATGTGAGTGTCTAGCAAGTTTAGAGCCTTCCATCTCTTGAGATGAAACTGGATAAAGGACTCCGATTTGACTATTTGTAAGTTTTCCAGTGTGACGGCTGCCACTACAACTGCGGGCTTCCTACCGGAGAAAGAATCTGAGAAATGTTGTCTAAGACAGTCATTCTCATACTCTTCCGCGCCGGAAACATTGGATAGGTCTCCATCTAGATGTTTATAAATGGTCATTGATTCAGAACAGCACAACATCTGGTCGATATAGTTCTGTAATTGACTTTCAGATGGTATTGAACCATTTTGGCGAGCGATGTTTATATCCTGCAATAGTTGAGAGTAGATGCTTTTCAATTCTCCTAGTCCATAGAAATCGGAGTGAGAGAATACTTGTGACATTATGTCGTGAAATTGAATCACTAAAGAGTCTTCCACAATTTTGGTATCGTTGACTTTAGTATCGGATATGCTATCCATGACATTATCAAGGAGACATCGGAGATGAATGAGCAATAGCGATATTGCAGACTTTCTGTGTAATTTGTCGAGAACAACGATATCGAGTATCAACATTGTACGAAGCAGCTTTGACATAGATGCTGAAACTGGAACTGGAACTGAAATTGAGACTGAACCTGACACAGTCGCTGGAGTCGATGCTGTTGTCAATGCGGAGTCTTGTGTGGGCACTGCTGCGGGAGTTGTATGTTTCGTCACCTTCTGCATTTTGTTTGTTTGTTTGTTTATGGGTATGTCTACAAGTGTGAGAATGAGTGTGGGGTTGTTTGTGGTAGCAAAGTGCTGTGTGTAGCTGAAATCTGTGTGGGGATAGTATCCGTTTCACTAGCTGTGCGAAGAAGGGCACTAGTGCTAGCTAGCGGTATTGATTTGGCTTTTAACGGTTTCTTTTTCACGTTCCATTTTTCCCATCTCGAGTCCCGCGCGAGTGCGAGTGAGTCAAGCATCGATCAAGAAGCGCCAAGCCTCCAACTCCGGCCAGCTTTGCGTTTCTCCGGCTACAGGCTACAGCCGTGAGTCATTGTGGGAAATGGAAAGAAAGGAAGAAAAAGAATAAAAATCTCTGCTGCGCCACCTGCGCCTCTCCCCCTTGGCGGCGGCGCAGGACGCGCACATGGGGGACGTATTCACGACAATGCACCGGGAAAATAGCAGCGAATTAAAAATACCGGCAATCTGCTCGCGACTGCCAATTTCCGGCACGCGACCGTGGCTTCGAGAGGTTGCCCAATGCGGAAAGCGATTAGACGGTTAAGCCCTATTGCAGGCGCAGCACATGCATGTACCGAGATAACGCGGGGACACCGACGTATGTGCCATGTGTGCCATAATATTATTGCCAAAAATCTTAATGGCTGCTTATTACGAAGGTGGGCCACACGAGGTACGTGGAGGCACACGTGTACGTGTTTGGCACCCTCGTGCACGAGACCGTTTCTGTAGCCCATGAGCTTTAATCGTTTCTCGAGTTTGGACTATTTATTGGCCATCGTGCCCCGTGTCCAGTAGATAACGGGCCAGGGGCAGGGACTGCTTGGCTATAGCTCAATATAACATAGTGTAAAGTAACGTAACATAGTCAGCGCACTTCTTGCAATATGTCAACGTCAATGTCAATCTCCACCGCACACGGAAAAATGCAAATTCCTGAATCAACGATGCTTCCACCACCACCAATCTTTAAGCCAAAGTTTGTCTCCATGAGTAAGGCAAAGTCTTCGTCTTTATCCTCCTTCTCTGTGTCTTCGGAGTCTTTGGCACCATCAACATCAACATCAACAGCAACAGCACCAGTCAGAGCATCAGCACCAGCACAACACGTGGCTGTGCTACCTACACCGGCAACATCCACAGAATGTGTCCATGATTCATCCAATACCAATACCAATACCAATACCAATACCAATACCAATACCACTACCACCACTAATAACTCAAACTTCCTCACATCCTCCTTCGTCTCTAATGAGGACTACAAGAGTCAGGTATTCAGCCACTCACCATGCATCTCTCCAATGACTAGATTCACCGATCAACCTCTACCATCAGATATGGAAGATGCTTCATCATCCTTTTCTCCATCATTCTCGCTGGGATCCAATCCAAACCCCCCAACTTCAGCAAAGAAGAGAAGACGTTCATCACTTACCAATAATTCAAAGGAAGAATTGGCAAGAAAGAAAAAAGAATTGAAGACTCAACATTCCATCATTGAGAAACGTCGTAGAATCAAAATGAACAGAGAATTCGAAGCACTCAAATTTTTAGTACCAGCATGTCGAGTTAATATTCTCTCAGGACTTAATGATGGAAATCATTTCGATAATTCAAACATGATGCATAAATTGACAATTCTTCAATCCACTGTCGAGTATATCAAATACCTTCATCTCATCATTAAATTGATGAAATTGCAGATGCTCATACCAAAGGAGACTCGTCCCACCATGAAAAATTGGTTGAAGAAAAACGATAACTTGAACTTTGTCGATTTCGATCTTGATTTGCAAGCTTATAGAGACTTGGAGAAAGAGTATGACTTTGAATCTCTTTTTCTAACAATTCAAGAAAGCAACGGTACCGTTCCACAGGACTGGTTGGATCCAATATCAAAACAAATCACTAAAGTGTTAGACCCAGTTCCTGAATCTTACCCATCCTCCAATTCCTCCAACGATCGTCTCCGTTCACTATCGTTCCCAAACATCCAGTCCTCCTCATCGAACAGTATCCCTCCATCTCTGCGTGAGAAAATTCAAGAAAACTCAAGGTACAGACACAGCATTCTTCAACTGCAGAAGGATTCAAGTTCTTTTAAGCTCCCACTTCCGGCAATCATCGACAAACATCCAGAGATCTCTCAAATGGCTGCACCACCAACAGTGTCACATTCACAACGTTACCAAAATTCGGTTTCCCCAATATCCACAGCTTCCTCGTCCTCAATATCCCTATCTCCAACATCACGGTCAAACTCAAATTCAAATCTATACCTATCTTCCAACTCTAATGCAAGTCAACATCGCATTCACGCAGAGCATAGAATACCAAACTCTTTCGAAGTACAAACCCAACAGTCCATTCCATCACGGTACACGTACAGTATGCCTCACCTGCACCAGCTAGGCACTTTCCAAACGCAACCTTCACAGCCACTACACCCGTTACAACCTTCGCAATCGTTCCGCGCAGCAGCGAGCTTGTCAAGGGGGCCTCAAGCAGTATCTCAGAATGTAGTGCAGGAGAAAAAAGTTCAGGTTCAGGTTCATACCCACGGCAATGGCAATGGCAACGGCAACGGCAACATCCATACCCATACAGCTACCGCTAACATCGTCACTGAAAATCTGGACGTCCAAGAAGCATCACACTTACTCATGGGAATCAAGAGTCGCAATGGTAGCGATTCTGGCACTGGCACTAGCACTGGCGCCGGCGTTAGTACTAGCCAGGAGAGGAAGTGTGAGAGGTCTCCAAGTATCAAGAATATCCTCAATTAGCTGATCGGTGATCACTGATCGCATCAGCACGTATTGTATAATGAACATATATCATTCGATAGGTAATTTGCTATCATAGTCATGAGTAATAGCTGCCTCTAAGCTATTCCTATGGAAGTTGTATTGTGTGCAGCGTAGAGTCTCGGCGCAAGGAGCAATTCGTAAAGTGCCCGTGTGGGCAGTTTGTCATTGTCTTTTAGCTATTGGCTGTCCGCTGCCCGTTGCCCGCTGCCATGAAATTCATGTTGAGAAATTTGGGCTGCTCTTGTTGTTGGCCCCCGTTGGCAGGGCTGGGAGAGGAAGAGGATCAACAACATCTCAATAGTGCCACTGGCTCCCCTCATACAGCGACAATGGCAGGACAGAAGAAAACATTACTTAAGGTGATCATCCTTGGTGATACGGGCGTGGGTAAGACCTCCCTCATGCAACAGTTCATCAATGGTAAATTCTCCCAACAATACAAGGCCACCATTGGCGCAGATTTTCTACCGAAGGACATGTCTATTGATGACAAGCCTGTAACGATGCAAATATGGGATACTGCAGGACAAGAGAGATTCCAAAGTTTGGGTGTGGCGTTCTACAGAGGTTCTGATTGTTGTGTACTAGTCTATGATGTGACGAATCCAAAATCTTTCGAAAATTTACAAAGCTGGCGTGATGAATTCTTGATTCAGGCCAACATCAAAGATCCTGATAACTTCCCATTTGTCGTCATTGGTAATAAGATTGACGTCGAAGAGAGTAAAAGATTGATAAGTTCCAAAAAGGCACAATCATTATGCTCTAGTTTGGGTAATTTGCCCTACTTTGAAACGAGTGCTAAGGAAGCGGTCAACGTTGACCAAGCATTTGACGTGGTGGCAAGATCTGCATTACAGCAGGAAGAAAGTATGGAGTTCACCGACGATTACACAGACGCGGTTAATATACAGGTTGATGGTGACTCTTACGCAAACTGTGGTTGTTGAACAACCCGTTGGCACTTTACATCGCTTTGCCTTGTGTTCCCCTTTTTCTCTTGGTATTATTGCTATACCTTTATTAATCACATCATAATAAGTCGTTTCTACCCGTATGCTCATCTTCCCCCAATGTACAATCACTCATTATCTGTTATCTTATCAGTTATCGCAATGAGAGAAGAAAGAAGGAAAGAGAACATTCCGGAATTTCTCATTTCCGCCTTTTTTCTTTCGCCACACAAAGTTGCAGAATAAAGCGGAAAGATGTTTGTCTCCCTTTGTCATCCACATGTAACACACACCTTTCTGTCCTCTTTGATAACCTTTAGGGTCATCGGAACCCAGCCTGCTAGCCATGTCCACCACCCATGAGAGAAGACTTAGAGGAGTAAACCTTAATGTTACCCTGACGTGCCCGGAATGTAAGGTTTTCCCTCCAGAGTTGATTGAGAGACATAGTGAGGGAGATATCGTTTGCGGGCTATGTGGACTTGTGCTTTGCGCTAGAATCATTGATAACAGATCCGAATGGAGAACGTTCAACAATGATGATCAAAAGGGTGATGATCCTTCTCGTGTGGGTGAAGCTACTAACTCAATCTTGGACAGCGATCAGTTGAATACCGTCATTGCCGCAGGTATCGACGCCACTAAGACGGCGAGAGAATTGAACAGAACTCAGAGTAGATCTTTTGCCGACAAGAAATCACACAGTTTACAGGCAGCTTTTGCGAAAATTACATCTATGTGTGATGGTTACCAGTTACCAAAAGTGGTTCAAGATGGTGCAAAGGAAGTTTATAAACTTGTCTACGATGACCCATCTTTGAAGGGTAAGTCACAGGAGAGTATAATGGCTGGTGCGATCTTCCTTGGCTGTAGAAAGGCAAGCGTCCCACGTTCTTTCAAGGAAATATGGGCATTGACGAACGTCCCACGTAAAGAGATTGGAAGGGTTTTCAAATCCATCAATTTGATCATCCAGCGTAAGAATGAGGAACAAGGTGGTTTGATTACATACCAGAATGATTCCATTAATACTAGACATACTAACCCTGAAGATTTGGTTGGTAGATTCTGCTCTCATCTTGGCCTGTCTCCTCAAGTGGCATCTTCTGCTCAGACGATTGCTAAATACTTGAAGGAAGTTGGTGTCCTTGAGGGTAGATCACCAACCACCATTGCAGCAACAGTTATCTATTTCACTTCTTTGGTTTTCGACCAAAAATTGACTCTCTCTAAAATCAGCGAGAAGACAGGTGTCTCCGAGGGTACTATCAAGTCTTCTTTCAAGCTAATGGTTGTTGAAAAGCACAAACTTGTCGATCCAACCTGGATCGAATCAGGTAAGGTAAACTTGGATAAGCTTGATTGAAGCCTTTGAACAGATTCCGATTTCTTTCGATCTGAATCTTCATCACAATAACATATGCGTTATCTTCTCTTATATCTCAACTAATAAAATAAAAAAAGTGCTAATATAGAACACTACATCACCATCTCTGCATGCCACCACGTACATGACTTCGAGGCTATCCTAAACTAGATTCGCTATTCAAAATCGTTCTGGGAGCTGCCACCTCAACAGAAGACCTCTTGCTGGGGATATTTTTCGTATGTTAGTTATGTTTATGTTACAGAACAGATATAAATAAGTCGATCTCGCATTGCATTGCATAAATCGTAGAGTAATATGTACATGTACAGTAGGTGGGAACCCAACACTTAGTTGGAATCACTGCCCTTGTTCTTTTTCGCAAAATCTTCAATTAATTGCTTTTGTAATTGTGGTGGAGCAGGCTGGTATTCCTTGAATTCCATTGTGAACTCACCCTTACCTTGAGTGACAGCTCTCAATTTGGAAGCAACACCGAATAAATTGTTCAAAGAACAGTCAGAAGTCAAAGTGAAATCATCAGCTTGGTTCTCAGTATCATTAATCAAACCGCCTAACTTGTTGACTAAACCAATGACCGCACCTTGAAACTCATTTGGCGCAGTGATGACGACATTCATGATTGGTTCCAAGACGACTGGTTGGGATTGCATGAATGCTTGCTTGAAGGCAAATTGGGTTGCAGTTCTGAAGGCCATTTCGGAGGAATCAACCACGTGAGTTGCACCATCATCGACAATCATATGAGCACCTAAGACTCTAGAACCAGTCAATGGTCCCTTTTCACAACAGTCTTCGAAACCCTTTTGACATGCAAGCAAGAACTTCTCAGAAATCTTACCACCAACAACCTTGGTTTGGAAATGATTACGGAACTTGATATCATCACCTAAAGTAGCACCAATATCTTCTAAGTCCGCCAAAGAAGTAGCTTCCATTCTACCCATAACCTTAGCAAATTGACCTGCACCACCAGATTGTTTCTTGTGGGTGTAGTCGAATGCAGAAGAGCCGAGAATGGATTCTCTGTAGGCAACTCTTGGTCTACCAACAGCACAATCAACATTATATTCTCTCTTCATTCTTTCAACATAAATTTCCAAATGTAATTCACCCATACCAGAAATGATAGTCTCCTTAGAGTCTTTGTCGAAATGAACACGGAAGGTAGGATCTTCCTTTTGGAATCTGTTAACAGCCTTGGAAAAGTTTGCAGCATCCTTAGTCTTTGGATTGATAGAGAGAGAAACGACAGCATCAGGAACAAACATGGAACTCATGGAGTAGTTGACAGTACCATCGGTAAAAGTGTCACCAGATGCACAGTCAATACCAAAAGTTGCACAGATTTCACCAGCGTGAATCTCATCGACATCTTCCATCTCTTCAGAGTGCATACGCACGAGTCTTGCTAATTTTAACTTCTTACCAGTCTTAACGTGGGTGATCATGGAACCTTTTCTGAGCTTACCTTGGTAAACTCTCAAGTATGTTAATTGTCCGTATTTACCTTCTTCTAACTTGAAAGCTAGAGCAACAGCAGGAGCAGAGGAACTTGGAATCAAGTTGACAGACTTCTCTCCGTTGGCTAGATCTAAAGCATTATTCAAAATTTCACTTGGATCAGGTAAGTAGTCACAGACACCATCCAACACTGGTTGAATACCCTTGTTAGCTAATGCTGAACCCATGAAAACAGGAGAGAACTTTCTAGCAATTGTAGATCTTCTAATAGCACCTTGAATTTGTTCAATAGTTGGTTCAACTTCATCAATAAAACATTCTGCAATCTCGTCGTCAACGTCAGCTAAAACTTCAATCAACTCAGCTCTCTTCTCTTCGACCAAGTCCTTCAAGTCAGCTGGGATTTCATCAGTGATTCTGAGCTTTTCACCTTGAGGACCTTCATAGTAGACAGACTTTCTGTTGATGATATCCACAGAGCCAATCAAGTCTTTCTCAGATCCAATAGGAACTTGAACAGCAGCAGCTGGGATCTTCAATTTACTTCTCACTTGTTCAATAGCCTTCCAAGGATTAGCACCCATCCTATCCATCTTGTTGATGAATGTGATTCTAGGAACATTATATCTCTTCATTTGTCTATCGACTGTAACGGTTTGGGATTGAACACCAGAAACTGCACAAACGACCAAAACAGCACCATCCAAAACTCTCAAAGCTCTCTCAACTTCAATAGTGAAATCAATGTGACCAGGGGTGTCAATCAAGTTGAAGTGTAATGACTTCTCTGAACTTCTTTCCCATGAACAGTAGGTAGCAGCAGATTGAATGGTGATACCCTTTTCTCTTTCTAAATCCATGTGATCCATCTTAGCACCGACACCATCTCTACCTCTGACATCATGAATGGCCTTGATTCTACCAGTGTAGAATAAGACTCTTTCAGTGAAAGTAGTCTTACCAGAGTCAATGTGTGCAGAAATACCAATGTTTCTCATATGGCCAAGTCTTTGAACGTCTTCATCAGTCAAACTTCCAGACAACTCATCAATGATAACCTTTTCTTCTTCATAAGTTTGGACTCTAGAAGATGCAACAAAAGTACGCTTTGCAGTCATATTCATGCCCATCGCAATGGAGCGACGCGCCGTGGAGACAGCAGCCGTCCATCCATTATGTGCAAGCTTGCCAAACATTGTCGTTGCCGGTATCTGCTCTTTCTTCCCCAAAATCAAGCCAGTCTAACGCCAACCTTACCACCACCTAAACTACTCGAAGAAGCTCTGAAAAGTCGATCGATACAGTCAAGATATGAGATCCACGCTGAAATGAAAAAAAAAGCAAAAATTTTAGGAAATGCGAAATTAGTCTCTATAATAGGAACATCGTCTGCTATCAGAAGGAATGTTGCTGCTAATTACAACAGTATGCTACACAGATGGTCTTCCTAACAGACAAATCTCCCATTCTCTAGTACACAGATATGGTATATCTGTATAAACAAAATATGTAGGCAGTATGGAAAATCAAGGCCAGAAAGAAGTTTATGAGGCATCCACAAAAATCCATTAGTACCCCAAAAAGATAACCGTTCGAATTTAGCGTTAGATTCGATTGCCCACTACCTTGTCTGCTGCTTCTAAAACTGGGTATGTCAAATATGGATTTTCTGGAAACATCAAAATGGTTGATACTACTGCTCTCCAATGTACTCAGCATTCCGGAAATAGTGTTGAATAGGAAGATATTGACAGCTTCGTATACTAGGAAATGAAACATTAGGCAGAGACAAACCATCAAATAGAGTAGATGATATTTATTTACCATGTCGTCGAGGCTAGAAGTGACAAGAAATGAATTCAGAGGTACTTCCTGCTTTCTCTCAACATCCGAATTAACTAGAGTACTATTGCTGATCTTGAGCTCATAATTGTGAGGGGAAACCTTTTGCTTGGACCCCGTTGAAGACAAGCCTGACGGCGAGTTTATAGTTGATGTCAATGAGAATGGAGAGCCACGGGATGGCTCCTCCAAACACTTCTCAACACCAATTAGATCGTCTTTTGATATGTTAGCTAGTTGCCCTATCACTTTTGTAGCATCATTGGATGTCTTTCTTAATCTTAAATGCTTGGACCCAGAATTGTTGCTAAAAGTCTCAGCAGCTGCAGGACGTGTGTATATTGTTGCATATTGCACATCTTGCCTACTTTTAAACGTGTTCAAACTCTGCATTGTTAGTCTTTCAATTTGCTCATTTCTCTCAATCCATTCTTCAAAATCACCACTCTCATATTCACCATTCTGGCACGAAGACTTCCCCAAATTGGAATCTTTATACTTGAAACAACTAAAAATGTAAATGGGCAGATGCATTAGGAACTGAAAGATGATAGCCAGTCCAAACAAAATGAAGTTCAAGAGCTTTAGATATATCACAGCAAACAGAGCACATATCTGATCTCGAATGAATTTACGATACTTGAGTTGTTTTGGACTAGCAATTGCGCTGTTCTCGCTACCGCTATTGTCAATATCGTCAATATACCACTCTCCGTCAGCTTTACCTGAAAACAAGCTCATATTGGTACCGCTGGCTCCAAAAAGCATTATGTAGTTGGTGAAGAGTTCAATGCTGAGAATATTTGAAGTCATGCTTTGGATATCAACCCATGCGACAACATTGTTTGCGGTACTATCATTTGTATGCCTATGCTTGAACAATTCCAGAAGCTCATACCAACCAAATGTAATATTTATGGCCTCAAAGCTGGGATTGGTAAAATATGTGTTCCTAAAGTAAACCTTTTTGGCAGGGATTTTACCTCCAACAGTACACCTGATACTATCAAAGCTATATTGACAAAAAAGATGGATTAATCCATTCTCTATGAACACGGGCCCTATACTTGTCAAGTCAATATCCGGAAAGGGTGGATTGAGTGAAGGGAGCTGTGCATTGTCTAAGTTTTCACTCCCAATCTCAATCGCAGTTGTCCCAGACAATTTAGTTGGATTCTTCTGTGAATTGTTTTCATACAAGGTTCTAATCTTATTTTGATACAAAACTCTCGATTCTTGGAGTAGTTTGTAAGTTTCAAAGTTGACTTCAAATTCAGGGAGCAAAATTCTATTTTGGTAGAAATTAATTTCCTGAAGGTAATTTGTATAGAGTAATAATAACGCAAAAAGCATCAAAATCAGTAAAACCAAGAGTCTCCTGAAGGCATTGTCAAATATTAACATAGTTGTTGGAGCTTTCACCACCACGCAAGATTGTCGTCACTGATTCATATCTGAAAACGTCCATCTATGGATCTAACCAAAGATCTCTTCTTGACCTCAAAAAAGGGAACGGTAGGTAATTTTGAATGAGCCCGCCTTCTGCTCCCATTTCCGTCATGTCTCACCGTTTTCAGAATAGGGATTGTAAAAAGGTATTAAAGGCATTAGGGTGATGGAAGCAAATTACTTCAGCTATTAATCATATACATTTCTTTAACAGCTATTCATATCTCTATATGGTGATGCTACGAAGGTAGACCTTTCTACCCCTTGCAATAAATACAGCAAGTTTCTCATCCAACATACCGACACAGTAGCGCTCATTTGGTTGTAGATCAGTGAGTTTCATCACTTCATTAATGTCAGCATGCTCGGTAGCCTCAAAAACATAAAGCTCGTAGGATTGATCAGCTTTCGTTGAACGGGCACTGTTGTTACCTTTAGTGATGTAGAAGACACTGCCATTATCTGCACATTCACCTATCGCTCCAGAAACAGGCCTGGAATTTGGTTCTGAGCTCAGCTGTGGTGATATAGGCACTTTCTTAAACTCTGAACATTCACAAAAATCAAAGAGAAATAGACCATGATCAAAATTTAGTACCAAGTATTTTGATGTCATTAACCATTCACAGTATGTGCTCAATGGGATACTCCGATGTGATATCGCCGCATCTTGTGTACTATCACTCTGGTACATGTATAGTGTAGTTGATGATAAAAGGGCAATTTTGTACGTCTCGTTATTTTTGACAAGTTTCGCCTTTTTCAGTATTCCTTCATATTTGTAGTTGAAGGTAATCATTTGCCTCAACACTTTCTGGGAGAAATCAATCTCATACACTTCAATGGTGTCATCGGTAACCAAAAGAACTTGACTGTTGTCTGAATCGATGCTTTTCCCTTGCACTCCCGACTTAATTATTCTGTCCTCACCAGCAGGACGGAAGATATCAATGATAATGATAGAGTCGAGAGTTGCAATGACAACATGCCTGTCAGTGGTGACAATATCAACTACAGTATTTGCGTCCGGCAGCTCTATTTCCTTGACGAGTTTACTTCCTTCTAGTAGATTACCGTAAACTTTCACAGAGTTTGATTTGTCATAGTACGTGAATAGTCTTCCATTTTTTACCTCCATTTCAGATAGATTTGCCTCGAGCTTCACATCCAAAGACGGAAGAGCAGAGATAGAGTTGGAACGTGATTTTTTTGGTGATTTTTGAAGCAGTTTGTATAGTTTCTCTCTCTCCTTCTTACCATGCGCACCATCATTAATTATGTTCCCGTCCTCTTCCTCATCATCATCGTCATCATCATCGTCATCATCGTCATCATCATCATTGTCGTCGTCATCGTCGTCATCGTCATCATCGTCAAACTCATCATCGTCATCTTCTGCATCGTCCTCATCTCCATTCATCTCGACAATGCCTCCATTAATGCTCGCCTCCTTTTCTATCCCTTTATCAGGGTGATCATTCTTTTCTTCAATGATCGTTTCTGCATCGCTTTCAGCAGTATCTTTACCGGAGATGATATCGTTTAAGTGCCTTTCCACTTCATTACCCGACATCAGCTCTTGAGCAGCAGACATATTCGAGGTAGTACTGAACTCTTTGAAGCTATTATCGTCACCATCCGACTGTTCGAATCTATTCGTATGATTCACATGTGCATGACCTAGATCGCTGTAATTAATGAATAGGTCATTGTTATCAGACTTACCTAGTAACGATGAGATTCCCGTGATTCCACCAACGGTGGATACATCTTCCAATTCCATCGTTGGCGTTTTCAATAAGTACAAGATCTCATTGGTGGCAGACTTCAAAAACTTCTTAGCATGAGCTAGAGTCGTTACATCTTGGGAGTGAATTCTATCCAGACTGATGCTCTCACTGTTCTCATCAGCTGTTCCATCATTAGCGTCTGAATTGCCGCTCTCAGGCTTGAACTGCTTTAGTTCCAGGGTCAATTGATCCACCTGGGATTGTAACTGGTCAGTTGTGCGGAGCAGAGTATTCTTTTCATTCTCCAGTTCGATGATCTTCATCTTTAGGGAACTTCTCTCCAATTCACTCTGTAGTCTATTTCTTTCAACCTGAGTGAATTGTGTCTGTAGATATTGCATAATCCCTGGCAACGTGTAGTTTGAAGTGGGCCCAGCCCCCATCGGGTGGTTCCCAGTCCCACCTTTGTCACGGCCCATGTTATGCAGTCCTTGCATGCGTATTGTTCTGTTGAGTAGGTGTACATACTGGTATGTAAGGAAGAACAGCCCCTCCACGACCCATGACAGTGGTGTAGTGTTTATTGATGCTTAACGAGGACTGAGGGCCGAGGTCGCAGTGTGGACGAAAATGTCGATCTACTCTTTTTACTATACTTTTCGTGTGAGTTTATATGGGTGATGCTTTGACAGTGGCTTAAACACTTGGACCACACTGATAGCTGAACTGAACATTGGAAAGGATATGACTGTGCCATCGTCTGGACTTATTGAGCAAGAGAAAGATCACTACAGAACGATATTGGTGCCCAAACACCACACAGAGCAGAATGGCAATGGATGGACGTACACAACACGCGAAACAGCACACCCAGTCTCAGGGAAGCAAACTGAGTTTATAATAGCAACATCAGAGAACAAGGTTGAGTTATATACTCTCAATAAAATCAATTGGAAGAACATTACTATCAAAAATACGGCAACCACCCCCGATGGAAAACCATACAGATGTCTCTTCATCACGAAAGAGAACACGGATGACGCAATAGTTGTGGGAACGTCCCCTGATTTGTACATGCTCAGCTCGTTTTCTCCTCTCTATTTCATCATTTCCCATCTTAAACAGTCATTAATAAAAGAATATGGCGATGCAAATGAAGAGAAACAGCAGAAGCGTATGGTTACCCTTGAGGATTTAACAGACTCTATATGCGATTCTAACGCGTTTTTGAGGACACTAGAAAGCGAACATGGTATGAAATTACACATATGGATAGAACAAGTGTGTGAAAAGGCTTCTGTGCCGAGTATGGATTCGGATAATGAAGACACAGATGAGGATGCGTTCTACAAACCCTCCTTGAATTTCATAGTGAACCATATAGATGCCATAATTGATAATCTGATCAAATCATTTGGTGATAAAAAAAGATTTGAGGCTCTCAACATGAAGATAGACTCTGAATATTTGAGCAAGCCTACAGAAGATGTACAGTTGTTGATATGGAAAAAACAAGCCATCGAGATGATGTCCCTGTTTGTCGACCGGTGGTATATTGATGTGTGGAAGCAACAGAAAAATGTAGATTTTTCTAAACTAGACGCCTTCTTAAGTGCCCAGAAACTTCAGCTACAAGCACAAGATACATTCAACGAGACCCTAGACCAGTTGCATGAAGGCACGATGTCTGCACAGCAGTCAAAGAAGAGCAAGCCGGCGGTCAAGGTGAAAATGAAGTCCAAGACAGCTGTGAAACTGAAAACAGGGGCGTTAGATATGTTCTTCAAGAAAAAAGAGACATAAATATGAAATGCTCTATACTTAGTGATTGGTCGTAGTTACAATATTTCACCTCATTTGTATTGTTCCCTGCCTTTGACAGTATGTTTTAGTTCAAAAAAGCACCTTCCACCTTCCGCCTTCTCGGGGGCGGAATGTGGAAATAATTGTCGTCATGAAATTTTTTCCAGTCTTGCAGGGACCGATCAAACTTCATTTGAACATTCCTATTCATGTCGACTACCGAAGGTTTCTCCTTTGAATGCACACAGTACAACACAATTGAGGCACAACATCTTACTACATTAAAATCACAATGCCGCATACTGATAATACCTTACCGATTCCAAATATTCTAACACTTCATACACTTCTTTCCTCCAATCCTCCATTACGTCCTTCTCTACGTCAGCTCTCAGAACCAAGAGATCTTAACATCTCGATAGTGTCTTCAGCTGAATCAGCAGAGGCAAGAAGTGTGGAAGTTAGATTGGGAGAAACATATGTGTCTTGTAAAGTTTCAGCACAAATTACTGAACCATTTGAAGATAGACCATTCGAGGGTACATTCTCCATCGGTACTGAAATAACTGCAATGTGTTCACCTGCATTCTCAAGCGGTGGCAATGCTGACTTCACAACTGCAGCTCCAGCTGTTGTTCCAACAACAGTCATACCCATTGCACAAACTTCAGAGGCTGGAAATGGCGAAGTCACGGCGGCTAGCGCCGGTGCTAACACTGAAAATACTGTCACCATGGGTGGCGGTGCAGTTATGGGTCTTGCTGCAGACCAAGCTGCCACTGAGGTGTTGTTAAGTAGACTCATTGAAAAGGCTGTGCGTCGATCAAATGCCTTAGATTTAGAATCTCTCTGTATTATTGCTGGTCAGAAATGTTGGGCCATCAGAGCAGATGTTAGATTCTTAAATTACGATGGTAATTTAGTCGATGCTGCAAGTATTGCTGTCATAACTGCCTTACTACATTTTAGGAAACCAGATGTTGAAGTTGTTGGAAGTGGAGAAGGATCCGATCTTGTTATATACGATGAAAAACAAAGAGAGATGGTACCATTGAGTGTTTTACACATTCCAATTTGTGTCACTTTCCAGTTCTTCTCCACTGAAAGTGTGGAGAGAAACATCAAGGGAGAATCCAAGCACAGTCATGATGTCAGTAGGACAACCAAAGAAGATAGTGACGATGAGGGTGATGTGAATGATAGAATGGATGTTGACAACGCCACAGAAGGACCAAGAGCATCAAATGAAATCATCATCGTAGATGCAACTGCCGAAGAGGAATTACTTTCTCAAGGAAGTATGACTGTGACGTTAAACTCCAACAAGGAATTATGTCAGATAAGTAAGAGTGGTGGCCTTAATGTTGATGCTTCCCGCGTGTTAGAATGTTGTCAGATTGCATCACAAATAGTTGATAAGTGGACCAAGCAAATAAAAAATGTTTTAGCTGAAGATGAAGCTAAACACAGAGATTTGAGAGTTGAAAAGGAGTTGAGCGTTGTCAACGATAGATCAACGAAATAATTCTGACGATATGTTACGCTGTAATAGCCGCTACGTCATCTGCGGTAATACAGAAACAGTTCGACGATAGATAGTAAAGTTATTGATTTGTAACTAGAAAATAATAATAAGAAAGGGTGAGTTGTGGGAAAGTAAAGTAAGATGATGACGAGTAATGACCACTCATCATTTCATCGGATTTTAGAACTGAACATGATATAGCCGTAAGATACAATGATTATGAATTAGTAAAAAGATGAGCTGAACCTGCAATTAAGTTTACTTCTTCTCTCTTCTCTCCCAATTGATAATAGCTGGTTGGGTTGGCAATGTAACCATGGATGTGTAATCAACTGGAGGACAGACAGAAGTCCACTTAAAGTTCAAGATATAAGTGACTAAAAGAGTTCCCAATTGAGTGTATGCAAATGGTTCACCAATACATCTGTGTCTTCCACCACCGAATGGCAAGTATGGAGAAGAGACACCCTTAGAAATCTTACCAAAACCGTAATCGACAGTCTCTGTAGATGCCTTACCAGAAGCTTCAGTTGGAGGTAAGGATATACCACCATCGATAGACTTGAGATCATCCCATCTGTGAGGTTGGTATTCCTTATGGTTAGGGAAATATTCTTCACTCATCATGGTGTAACCTGGTGAAATAAGGACGTAATGACCCTTTGGAACGACGTATGAATAGTTTGGAACAGGTAAGTCCTTCATGACCTTTCTGAAAATGGAATGTAATGGCATGTGTAATCTCAAAGTTTCCTTAATAGTAGCGTTAACGAGATCCATTTTTTGTAAGTCATCATAAACGAGATCTTCTCTATCGCCGAGGACGTTCTTAATTTCTTGGTATAGTTCTTCTTGCAATTCTGGCTTTTCACCCAAGTGTAATAAGAACCAAGAAGAAGTAGCAGATGAAGTATGTTGACCACCCATGAGGACACCAATCATTAAGTTTGCAATTTCTCTGTCAGTCATTCTGGTACCATCTTTGTAAACGGAGTTCTTCAATAAAGCATCAACTAAATCTTTGTCACCAATCTCACCGGCTTCACGTCTTTGTTTGATCAATGAAAGGTAAGTTTCTGCAATTTGGTTATGAGCAGCATCTCTTTTACGGTAGTTTTCTAATGGCAAGTTGCTGAAGACAAAGTTGAGGGGAGTGAAACCCTTGTCTAAGTCAGAGTACATAGCAGCATAGGACTCGTCCAATCTGGATCTGAGTTCATCGCCGAAAAGGGAACGAGATGCAGTGAATAATGTCATTTCTGATTGAGCCTTCATGACATCAGCAGTGCCCTTGTTACCCTTAAAAGCCATGTCAAAGTACTTCATGATTTCTTCCTTGATTAATGGAACGTATTTGATGAAACTATCCTTTGTTAATGCAACTTTAGCGAACTTCTTTTGTTCCATCAACTTCCAGTTTGGACAGTCATAAATGACACCCTTACCGAAAACAGGTGTGGTCAAGTGAGTGTAAGCAGCTTCAGCAGAGACATCACTCAACTTTGCATTGAGGACAAATTCGTGACCCTTTGGACCTAAATAGACAGTCATGATTTTACCAAGAAGCATGAAAGCAAAGACGTCACCGTGTTTGGAACGACAGTCTTCAAAGAAATCGTATGGTTGCATACCGTAAGTAATTGCAGAACCAACCCATGGAATGTAGTAAGTGACCAATGGTGCTCTATCCTTACGCAAGGAGTAGAGGAATTGCCATGTTAAAGAATAAATGAATGGAATAGAGAGAGTAATGAATATTTGTTGATAGAGAGCAAGATTTCTGAATGTCTCAAAAGCGACAGTAGCCAAGCTAAGTGCGTCTTGTACAACTGTTTTGATGACAGACATGATTAGCTGATGACTAGTGTAGGAATAAAGTAGTAACTATTTGGCGATTGACGGATGCAAAAGTAAAACGGAAATCGCAACGGTTGGATTGGCTGAGAGATGACTTGCTAACGGCGCCCCGTATTTATAATAAAAGGCTAATGCTATCGGTGCACGAACGACGAACGACAAAATACCAAATAATAAGCTGGAGCGAGCTGTACGATAGAAAGGGAAAAGTGGTTCCAGTTCACAGTGCCATTCGGTGGTTTCCAATCCATACGTACACGTCGTTTAGGGGCCATTGAAAACAAAAAATGGAACCAAATCGCGAGAGGTTTTCGTTTTTCGATACTCGTTACGAGCGGTACGAGCGCCTACTATTGACTTTTGACTTTTGACTTTTGACTACTGACTAGGGCGCGAGGAAAAAGAGAAAAAACACTAGAGCATTGCTGAGGGCTGAGGGCTGAGGGCTAATGGCTGAAGACTGTAATGGTTAAGTGATGGGGGATACGTTAAGGGCTGGTTATGTACACGGCAGCATTTGCAAGTGCTGGTTCTATATAGAGATTGGAATGGTGCTTAGGGAATGAGGTGGTTTATGCAGACACCTTAGGCACAAAGAGGTCAAGTTCTTCACTTGTAATCTTTTCAGCGTCCGTCAGGTCGATAAGTTGTTGCATAATAGTGCTGCTGTGCTTGTCTTTACCCTCGATAGTTTCCACCTTGCCATCCTTTAGGTGGACTTTGATGATACATGGACATTGTAGCTGCTCCTCTTTGGTTGCACATTCGATTCTTTTCACCTCGATTGGCAAGTCTGGGTTATGGAAATATACAGTCTTCAGGTTGTACTTCCAAAACTGACGCATACCAAAATGACCATATGCTGAGTGGTTCTTGAATATGACTTCCAATTTGTCTACTGTATTGAGCTTGTATGCGGAGTTTTCAAAGTTGGAGATCAAGTCAAGGTGGTGGGCCTGCTTGAGGGCACGAGAGGCTGGGAGTCCCTTCAAATAGAGTGGACGCAAAGCCTTAGGCATCTTTTGGTATGGCATGGTGTTTAAGTGTATGATTTAATGTGCAATTTGGCCTTTAATTGCTTCCTTCCTGCCGTAGGGTGTACTCTTGTCTTGAATTGCATACATTTTTCAGAACTCTCGAATTCATGCTCAACGCTGATCGCTCACTCGCCGAATAGAGCAAGAAAGGGCGACGCGTCGATATTAGGCTTCCGCCTACTTTCACCTTTCCCCCCGACAATGCTACAAATGTTCTTTAGTGTTTCGTATATGTACAGGTTCTATTAGACGCTAAACATGCTCTCTATGTAGTATGCCGTGCTTGTACCAGAGGCGTTTCACACCGGTATTCTTGATCATATACCGCGTGTAGAAGGGAAAGCGAATGGTCACATTCTTTTTATGCATTACACCACTCTTGGTGCAAGGGAGATGACCTTACCAAAGTTTTTCTTTCTGAGCTCTCTTGCAACAACACTACCAACTCTCGTTCCGATTGGTTCATCCTTTTGGTTGATAAGCACGCAAGCATTGTCATCAAATCTTATGACGGTACCATCTTCTCTTTGAATTGGGTATTTGGTTCTAACAACAACAGCACGACAAATATCACCTCTTTTCACTCTGTTTGATGCAGATGCTCCTGTAATCTGAGATGAAAGTGGCTTTGCTTCCTGCACAACCACGACAATCTTGTCTCCAACATGAGCGCAGTTCATTGGTGATTTTCTTAAAACTTTGATACATTCGACCATCTCCGCGCCGGAGTTGTCAATGACTTTTAGGAGTGTCTTCAAATAGATCATGATAAATGTGGTTCTGTAGTGTTTGCTGACAATATGTGGGTCTCGGGATGGAGCTTGTTGCAATGGTTTATAGGAAAAAGGTCTGATCTCCGTATTCCTATATCGCTGGATTTCATGAACTTTTCATGTAGCGAATCTCGCCAGTCCGGGTAAATCCAGGATCCCGAGGATCCAGTAAGTGTGTGACAGAGAGACGAGACTCATGGCCACCACAAAACAAGGACACCAGTTTAGCCTACATATATTATTAATTGAACATACATACAATGTAAGCCAAAGCGCCGACGCAGTAACCTGTAGGCGTAATCTCTGTTGCCTATGAATTGCTGATTCAAAAAAGATGTCCGTAAGGATTCTGGACACTGACAGCCTGGCTACCAGAAAGAGGCTGAACTTACGAGGCTAAGTTAATGTAAGCCAAGGACTTTCTATGAGTGTACACTGAATGTGGTTAAATGATGTAGTTTGACATCCCTGTGATTCTGTTCAGGATAGAGTTCGGGGGTGTGGCAATTACGTACTCAATTTTCTTAAGCTACTGACAGTGGCGGCGATAAACGCGTTTCACGTATTTTTGAAGACGCCATACGCCATTATCATACTCTGTTATCTAGTTTCTCTGATCACAGAAAAGAGAATCTGTAACCACACAACATCTCTCAAATCTACAATGGAGTCAATAAGAATAGATGCAACTATGCTTGCACAAACCATGGGAAAAACGGTCCGTATCATTGGGCTTGTTAAAAGCATTGATGAAGGATCTGGTAAGGCAGTTCTCGAAGCGAACGGCACAGTAACTGTTTGTGGTGATATTGATATGAGTGATCTCAAGGTTGACAACTGGTACGAATTTATTGGCCTTGTGCAAGAGAGTATGGAGATTACCGCATTACAGAAATTTGATTTTGGAACCAATATCAATGCCACTGCTGTTCAGAAGATGGTTGAAGTTGTACACCGAGTACCTGAGTTATTTCAAGCTCAGTAGGTTATACCCAAGGCTTTGGACTATATTTATAATGTTTGCACTTGCCTATGTAGATTGAGATTTTACTATCTATTACTTGATACTTGAAAATACTAGCTTATTAGATTCGAGCGTACACGATCATGGATTACCGAAAGGTTTTTAGTATGATTAACTATACATAAACAGCAATGAGCGAAAGGATATGATGTAAGAATACAAGTGTAGCTGTGTTTTTTCCCTCCGGGAGTGACGATGGGTGAAATTTGAAATGCAAAAGTAGAGTCACTTTAGAGTTCAGAGAGTGGAGCTGACTTAAACATCAGCAGGTATAAAAGAAGTGGTTGCGCTTGTAAGGCTGAAGGTGGGTAGTCGATAGCTGATTAATGCAGTAGATACTAATCTATCCATCTTCTCTTTTTCAATCTTCTCTTTGAATCTTGAGCAAGCTTTGAATCTAACGTTGCAGCGACAAGCTTCTTACTTGCAGGATACCAACTGACTTCACTCGGAAAAGGAGCAGGAGTAGCATAGTTGACCAAAGAACTCATGGTGTAGGACCATCCGGGAGTGACCGTGGAAAGAACGTCCGGACTAGGACGGAAGGTGCTGTAGTATGTCACAGCCGAAGATGGGAATCTTCTAGACCATGTGGTGGCAGTAACGGTTGATCCAGGTTGCAACTGCATTGGGGCAAATCTTGTTTTTCCCGTTTGGGCGGTATATGGAAGTGAGAAGGAGGCAGACGTGTCCTCGCTGGCATCATCTTTAGTTTCACCGTAAGGAGGAGCACCCGATCCTGTGGCAGCCATAGAGCCAGTCATTCCAGTCAACAGAACACGGTTAGTATAACGAATCATATCACCCCCACTCTTCAACTGAGCGTAGATTTGAATGTAGTACAGACCGTCAGCTCCGATGTCGGCATCAAAGATAGGTGTGTAAGCACTGACACTTAAGTCGGATGCTTTTATAGCTGGTGTCTTCTCCAAACAATAAATGGCATTATTCGGACCCGTACAGACGACAAAAGTGTAAGTGCTGATATTGTCATCCGTTGGATTTTGGCCATCATCCTGCCAAGCAATCGGAATGGCAATTTCACCGTCGGCAGCCTTGAAAGATCCACCGGCCTCAGGTCTAGTGACAACAATTTGGGAGTGCGCAACGTTAAAGTATGCCAAAAGCGCCACGAAAAGGTATGCAAGGGAAACTCTGGAGAGCATGGTTGCACAAACGTATATCTGTGGTGTACTGGACGTTGATTAGCGGCGATACTGCAGGCCAGTGAAAGAAGAACAGCGGCCTCAGACGAGAAGAACATCCCAACTCAAAGTCAAAAGTCAGGAGGCCTGGCGTAATCACAGAAAATTGCTCCTTGTGGCTTGTGCCTTGTGCCTCGTTTTCGCTTTTCGCTGGTGGTGTTCTGTTTTTGGCTTTTGGCAATAAGCAACAGATAACAACTACACCAATGTACATACAGAGCAGAGAACATAAGCGGTGGCCTAGTATGATCAGCAACGCATCCCGGTTCCTTCTATGTTGCTGAAGGAACGCGCCAATACCAGTGCAGCGCATCTACGGTCTATTGGCGACTTGTCGCTAGCCGCCAACTCCATATACGCGTGTATCGACGTGTACGATTTATTCCGTAGAGTAGTCAACTTGGTAGGGTCTCTCCATGTCATTTATGCATATCTGACTGTACTGCACATTACGCTTTCAGATCCCCAGATGGCCAAGAGAGTACAAGCGTTTTGGCAGAATCCGTTGACCCAAGTCAAGTTGCGTTCAGTTCCTTACAGAACTGTAGTAGGCTTGTTGACTAACCCGGAGACAGTACCGAAATGGTCATGTAGAAACTACCAGAGAATCCTGCAATTCATGGATCAGTCTCAACATACATCCTTTAATGAAAACTTACTTCTTGTCTTGGGGGATGTAGATTCTAGCCCTCAAGTTATACCAGTAGAAGAAACTCCAGCGACTCCAACAATGAAATCCTTCAAAATCCGGTGTTTCCCACAAACAATAGATTGGAATAGGAAAGCACCCAAAAACATAAAAGATATTCATAGAAAGCTCTCCAAACACCTTCTGGAGGATGATTTTGATGTCCTTGCAGACTATTACATCTGGAAGAGATCCAATGTTGAGCTTTCTGCTTCAATGTCTGTAATAGATATAGTGTCCGCAGTCCTTACTGGTTACACGTACTATACCGGAACCTTACTTAAAGGTACTTCAGCCAGATTTGCGGGCGATAGACCAACATATTATAAAGATGTCAACGATTCAGAGAACTGGAATGATTTGAGTTACGAGAATGCACAGATGTTACTATCTAACTTGAAGATGACCATGGCCATCAAACTGAAAGAGATTGATGAATAAGCTCTGGAATATTCTTGGACTGCACTAATGGGTTAGCGTTATTGTATAAGAAATTGAATTGATTGGTGCTCATGCGCTCTTCAGCTCGGCGATAAATTCCCCAACCTTATCACCCTTCCGCATGAGTGACTCTCCAATGAGGAAGCCGTATACTCCATCCTTGGTGAAGGAATTTATGTCTTCGACGGTACTGATACCGCTCAAGGCCAACACAACAATATCATTGTTCTCGTCTTGCAGGCCGGCTATAACATTGCTCGTGGTTCCTAGATCGACATTGAATGTGGTTAAATCTCTGTTATTAACACCGATAACCTTTGAATCAACCTTCAACGCAGTCTTTAGCTCAGAGACCGTGTTCACCTCCACAAGTGGCTCCATACCTAAAGAACGTGTATATTTCACTAGTCTGAGAAGCTCACTTTCTGTTAACATCTTTACAATAAGCAAGACTGTATCAGCACCGGCCAACCTAGCTTCCAAAATTTGGTATTCATCAAAAATGAATTCCTTTCTGAGAATACAAGGTCTATCAGCACTGACGGATACCTTCTCAACAGCTTTTCTAGCATTTTCCAAATCGTCTAACGACCCTTTGAACCAAGTTGGTTCTGTCAAGACAGAGATTGCAGCAACGCCCGCCTTTGCGTATCTAGCAGCTTGAACGGCAGCATTTGCGTTGATATCGATATCACCCTTTGATGGTGATGCTCTTTTGATTTCACTTATGATTGCAATTTTCTTGTTGGATGTTAGGGCCAAAAGCTTATCGTGAAAGTTCACCACGGGTGGAGCAAGACCGAGTTCATAGTATGATTTCAAATCTTCAAGTGATTTACCAGGAAATGATGTGGTCTCTGCAAGATCTTTACGGCGCTTAGTGTAGATTTTGTCCAAAATGTTTGATCCTGGGGATGCCACTATGCCAGTAGTGGTGGACTCCATGTTATCCTTCCAGTAGCCACCTTCTACAGAGAGAATGTTCTTAATCATCAGATGCCCTTCCTCAGTCAATATACTTTCTGGATGGAACTGAACACCTTCGATTGTGTACTCCTTATGTCTGACACCCATAATGATGCCGTTATCCGTCTTAGCGGTAACTTCTAAAGAATCAGGTAAAGTGCTGTTGGAACCAGCCAAGGAGTGATATCTTGTGATAGCAACACCCTGTGGAACATTCTTGAACATACCCCTATTATCGTGTGTAATTTGAGATGTCTTACCGTGAACGATCTCACCAGCATATTCGACATTTCCTCCGAAGACTTCGTAAATACATTGTTGACCCATACAGACACCAAAGATAGGAAGCTTACCTTTGAAATGATCGATCACATCTCTGGAAATTCCGGCATCTGTCTTTGGGTGGCCTGGACCTGGTGAAATTAGTAAGATATCGGGACTTATTTCCTCGATTTCCTCAAGGGTGATCTTGTCATTTCTGTAAACCGAAACTTTGGCACCTGCTTGACAGAGATACTCGTACAAGTTCCAGGTGAACGAGTCATAGTTGTCGATCATCAACACATGCTTCATCTTTGCTATTGCTGCTCTGTGTGTTGCGCTGCTGTTTTACTGGCCATCAATCCATTCAACAAGAAAAGGCTGTTCAACGATCGCAATGACTCAGTCCGCTGGTGAAAAGTGTAAGCGCTACGGACAAAGGACCGTTTGGAATCGGGAGCGCTTCCTAAATTCCGCCTCAAAAGCCACTCTCGGATTTAATGCGGAACCACCTACCAAGACAATGGGATATATGGCAGCTTCTTTCTTGTACAGAATGGTAAAGGCAGTACACAGACCAATTCTGCAAACATAATGTCCTCCAGATATAGAGTCGATTATTATTTGAAGGAACACAGGAGGGATGAATTGATCCAGTGGTTGAAGTCGCTTTTGGCAACGCCTTTTGTGCTTTCTGCCGTCCCGGATCAAGATGAGGAAGCAGCCAGTGTGCGTGCTGCAGCCAGCTACGCAGAAGTGTTCAGAAGCGTCGAGCAGATGGTTCTGGAACATATATATGGTTTTAATGAAGGTAATGAGATGCATAGGTCAAGAATTAGTCGTTTGGTACCCAGTGTAGGGACATTTTTTACCCCCCTTCCCTTAGAACATGCATTCCACATTCAAGATGAAAGAAGAGGTATCAGCAAAAGGCGTTTAGTTGCACCTAGTTTCAATGATGTGAGATTGATCTTGAACACTGCACAGGTTATGCAATTGGCTAAAGATTACGATGGAAAGCGTTTGCTGAAGCTGGTGACCTTTGACGGAGATATTACTCTTTATGAAGATGGAAAGAACTTAGAGACCAATTCACCATTGATCAAATACATGTTGTATCTACTACAGCACGATATAGCTATTGGGATTGTTACTGCCGCAGGATATACCACTGCAGAAATGTACTATGTACGTTTACACGGGTTGCTTGACGGAGTGAAACATTCCGAGAAGTTGACTCCGAAGCAGAAGGAAAGGTTACTTGTCATGGGAGGTGAAGCCAATTTCTTGTTCCAGTATAATGCTAATATTGAGAGTCTAGAGTACAAGGACCCTCAAACATGGCTATTGCCTGAGATGCAATCATGGACAATGGAAAACATGGACGGCATACTAGACCATGCTCAACTCCAGCTAACCTCTTTAGCAAAACTCATGAACATTGAGACTGATACCGAAATCATGCGCAAAGAACGCGCTGTTGGTCTGATTCCACGTCAAAACGCTGTGCTCAACCGTGAAGTGCTTGAAGAGATCGTTCTTAGGGTAGACCAAAACCTCAAGGAGACCTTTCCTACATCAAACATCGAATGGTGTGCGTTCAATGGTGGCCGAGACATCTGGGTGGACATTGGTGACAAAAGTCTCGGTGTTCGTGTATTGCAAAATTATCTTGATGGTAACATTGTTGCAGCAAACACCTTGCATGTAGGAGACCAGTTCGCAAGTATGGGCAGCAATGATTACGCAAGCCGTAAAGCCGCCGCAACAGCGTGGGTTGCCAGTCCCTGGGAAACAGAATCGATTCTTCTGGATGTGAAGACCTTCATTGAAGAGCAATGCTTAAATAAGGAGTAGTAGTAGATTTATGCGTTTACAGTTTACAGTTTGTAAGGCACGTACACTTACTTAAGCATAAAAAGAGCACTATGGAGAACAAACTTCATGGACCGCCATGCTATTTTTTCTTATCGGAGAAAAATGACGGGGTAAAGAGGGAATGGAAGAGCTTCTCCAAAAGCATCACTGATTCTTCCCTGACCGGAGTCTATCAGCACGCAACACTCGCACACGCCACGCTTAGTCTATTATGTTTGGCATTATCACATTGGCTGTATCAATTCTATCCATTGCGTGGCCTTTTTGCCGCTCAATCCAAACCTTGGAGAACATTTACACGTCTCAGTCCACTCCGATGGCGACGTTAACGGATTCTATTACTATGCCAAGGAAAACCACAATTCAACTTCAAGAGATAATCACATATTGGATGGCTCTCTCCGTATGGTTATATTTGCTGAACGTGCAACCCTTGGCTAGCGTTGTCAAATATCTACCCTTGTCCTCGTTTCTCGTTTTATATGTGCAAATATGGCTCGGAGTTCCAATGGTGCCTGCTAAAGATCCTATTAACGGCGCTGTCACCAAAGTCACGGGCGCATCGGTCATATACCATTACTTCTTTGACAATAATATGGCTAATTTGAGTAGGACTAAAGGAATGCTATTACACGATGTTGGTATGATAGGAGCCGCAGTATGTCGAAGCATCAAATTGGTCCCTTCTTCTGCTAAGGTGTTGGCAATACTTGGCATTGATTTAGAGTCATACCTAAATATGTTTAATGATATGGCCAATTATGGTACGACAAGTCCAGCAACAAATTCACGCGTTGATGGGGGCGCAGTGTCCCACACAATGAACAACGTTGCCCAGTTATGGGGTCTAGTTTACTCGACTACGCACACTGCAACATCAGTCACTAGTCGTGAAGCATCGAGACCACTTCCTACTGCTCCACCATCTTATGATGATGTCAACGGCACTGAGAATCTCAGCCTGACAAATACCATTGTTCAATCTTTGTTAGCTCCATTACGATATGTACTTTTTGAAGCTGTTGCCACCTCAGAGAGCTCTCATAATGACTCAGATGTGAACTTAGCCTCTTACAGAAATGGTAATCCCAATGCTTATCCTGGATCATCTTTTCAGAATACTAGCACAAACCCCTCACCGACTAGAAGTTTTGATGGCTTTGATATAGTTAACAAGGGCGATATCCCGTATAATGGAGGCGAACTGAATGATAAGATGCAAAAAAGAAGATCACATCAAGATATGCAATCTCAGGGAACGCCTGCA
>JAMYHI010000203.1:0-35941 GCA_025531525.1 Pichia sp. P7020A
GGTAAATAGTATGTTGTTGCAGAGAGTTTGTGTCCAAGAGATGATCTTTGAAGCATCGGATGAACCTGGCGGAGGCTTACAACTTGATTATAGACTTTCATCACGATTTTGAAGATTTGTGCTCGATTTACTTTGTCCGCCGCCAGTTTCCTCTTCGTCTATACTTTACAGTGACCATCAACAAGTCTCAAGGACAAATGTTTTCTGGTAGAGTTGGTATATACTTAAAGAAGGACGCCTTTGCTCTTGGCCATATATACGTTGCCCTTTCTAGGGCTACTTCACCTCGAAATATATACGTGTGCCACCCACTTATGGCAGGAAGAGGACAACAGGAGTTAAAGAACATCGTAGCTCCAGATGTAACCGATCGACTTCGGCGCAATGACGTCGCTGCTGACCCTTCTACACCAATAGAACATTAGTAAACTGTATACATTCTTAAACACTACATGATTCACTAAACTCTATACACTCCTTAAATCCTACAGGCAGCTACGTAGGACTTGTGTGTTGAAAACACACATTCGACCGAATCGCGCCCACGCTGCCACCGGCAGGTTAAATGGGGGGCACCCCCATTTATGAAATATCCTTTTTTTAAAGATTAGCCAGGGCTATAAAAAGTAGGTAAGTAAATAGGTGGTATTGGAACTGAAGTAAAGTGAAGTGAAGTGAAGTGAAGTGAGATAAGTGTCTTGCGCAGCGAAGCGGTGTTTAGAAAAGAGCGATGAGAATATAGTCAGGCGATAAGCTTATTGATTCAGCTATTGTATGCAACCTTCTTCGCATCGTTGGCAAACTTACCATTTTCTTCTTCTGTTTCTGGACATTCCTTAGGCTTGCCATTGGAGTACATGATGTTGAATCTTGCCTTAAGAGTCTCTGGGTCCTTCTTGACAATGTTTTCTCTGTATTCTGCAAAAGTCTTGAAAGAGCCGTGCTTAGCAGCGCTAGCGGTGGCGGACAGAACTTGTGTAGTTGCAGGTGCGAGAACTCTGATAGCGGTAGAGAAAAGTCTAGTTTGTGTAGTGAGCATGTTGTGTTGTGTTGTTTTGTGTTGTGTTGTTTTGTTTATTTGTTTGTTAGATCGAGAGAATAACCTTTTTCAACTTTCAACAGTACTCCATCTCTTCAGCTCTTGGAGGGGAATCGCCGCTTTTATAGACACCACATGTGTCACTGTGCACCCCCTCTTCTTAGGGCCGGTATCGACCGATTACACACTTAATTCGAGATGATCCGAGAAAGATGGTCACGCACCGCGAATCTGCCACAATCAGCTAAGCGCCACCGACCGTTATCTGCTGGCGGCTAAGCACGGGAATTACGTATTGCTGCTGGCAGGCGGCTATCGCGGAGCAGATCGGATAGCGTGCACAATAGCCGGACAATCAGTCGCACAATGGGCGGCGTGACACGTGCCGCGTTTCTACGGGCCGCAGCTCAAAACTTGCAATTCTTGGGGGGAATCGCGGGGCGGGGAAGGCGCTCGCTCGCGCCGGCGGTTATTTTTTTTTTTTTTTCATTCAATTAATTCCGTTAAATTTTTTTTTTCATTTTCCCGAACAGCGAGCTAATTTAAGACGGCGATAACGCGTGCAGGGCAGTGGAGGCTGAACATGAACAAGCTGCACAACAGCGGGGTTGTTACAAGACAACTGGGAGGAGCAGCGGCGACAAGAGTCAGACAGAGTCAACACTGGCCACTCCAATTCCAATTCACACATGGACAAGTACGACAGACAGATACGGCTCTGGAGCACTGCCGGCCAGCACGCCCTCGCTCAAGCACGCGTCGCGTTCGTCGGTAGTCTCTCCGCAGCTGCAACGGAGATACTGAAAAATATCGTTTTGCCCGGTATAGGGAAAGTTGTCATCATAGAAAATGATGACGCTCAAAGTGGTAGTATCACTGCCACCACTACCGATGATAACCATTCCTCTGCGGCCAACTTCTTCATAGATAATGAAGGTATACCCGAGGGGTCTACGCGAGCTCAATGTATTATTCGCAATATATCTCAGTTGAATCCTGACGTTATAATTGAAATTGAAGATGATCGTCATATTCAGAACAAAGATTGGTGGAATCAGTTCAATTGTGTAATATGTACCGGTACATGCGATGCAGATCTTGCTACTATATTGTGGGGATTAGATGTACCTCTGGTATGCGTTCAATCAGTTGGATTTTACGCATATTTGCGTATTCAAATGAGAGAACACACAATTGTGGATACTCACGAACCAAATTTGATTGATCTAAGATTAGATAGACCTTGGAAGGAACTACAAGACCTTGCCGATTCAATCGATTTAAATTCAACAGAGAGTGATGCATTTCAAGGTATTCCTTATAGTTTACTTCTGACAAAGTTGATAAGAGAGCCCGATCTCAATCTCAAATCAACCTCAGAATTACGAAATCATATTAAGACTCTTTACAAAACTGGCGATGAGGAAAACTTGAATGAAGCATATGCAAAGGCGTATATGATCATGAAGGACTCTTCGACACTTTCTGAACATGTGAAACACATTCTAAATGACGAAAGGACTGACAATATCACTCCGGAATCTTCCCCCTTTTGGATCCTCTGTAATGCTATGAAACAATTCTATGAAATGTATGGTGTGCCTCCACTTAGTGGAGTGCTCCCAGATATGCACTCAGATACCGCGGAATACATCAAACTCAAACAGCTCTACACAGACAAATTCAATGCTGATAAGGAGAAAATCAAACAACTTGCTGCTCATATAAGAAATGACATTCCAGACAATCTCCTTACACAGTTTGTTAAAAACTGTAGGTTTTTGAAAGTGATTGATGGTACCAAGATGGATCAAAATGAGGATATCCAGAGAGCACTGGACATAATTGACGATTTCTCCTCGACGTCCAATAAAAACGTTGTGCTTTTGGCTCTGAAACTATACGAACAATTCATCAAAGAACATTCAAGAGCTCCATCACCAAACCCTAAAGATAGGTCTCTATTGAGAACTTTAGCCATTTCGATACTGTGCAAACATCTATCTTCAAAAGCATTCCCCCAAGATTTGGATAAAGTGCTGGACGAGATTTGCCGTTACAACGGCCAGGAGTTACATTCTACTTCTGCCCTCATTGGTGGTGTCACTGCTCAAGAAGTGGTGAAGATCGTAACGGGCCAGTATGTCACCGTCGATAACACGTTTTCCTTTGATGGTGTGACGGGATCAGGGGCAGTTTTCAAACTCTAATGCGGGGTACACAACCTTCGCATTTGCATTGTCTACCTTAATTTTGATTATATAGAAGGGTATACGTTGTGTCATAAGAACAGTTAGCAGATGTCTCCCGGATTGGGAGTCTCGTATAGCTCGTATATTGTCAGCGTAGTGGTGCGTAAAACGTAAAACGTAAAACGTACCATCACTAGCAGCAGTTAACAGTCAATCACCATGAAAATTGACGTTTCCTTCGCTACACACTACCGCAAGCCGGCCTTGATATCGGCGTATTCCACTGCCATATCTCAGAAATATCTCTTCAGCAGAACAACACGCTATATATGCAGTATTCTGATGAAATAGGATTACCCAAGACGGATTTCACTAAATGGAGGCTTCACACGACTCCTCTAGGTGCCCAATCCTGGGAATACACCGAAGAGAATGATTCTCAATCTCAATCAAATCTCACCAAATACCTTCTTGCACTGCAAGATTTCCAACCACCGCAATTACAACACTCAAACCCGAAAACAGTCTTCCAGGCTGCTCATAATGGAGCAACATTTTTCAATTCTTTACAAGATGAAAATTCCGGTACTTGGCCGGTACAATATAAAGGTCCTATGTTTATGACAATTGGTTATATTGCATGTTGTTATTTCACCAAGACTCCAATACCTGAATATGAACGTATAGAACTCATAAGATACATCGTTAACACTGCACATCCTGTTGATGGTGGTTGGGGGTTACATGAAATAGATAAGTCTACCTGTTTTGGCACAACCATTAATTACGTATGCCTTCGTTTATTAGGACTCCCTGCATCTCATAAAGTTTGCGTTAAGGCTAGGAAAACTTTAATGAAGCTAGGTGGTGCTATTGGATGTCCACATTGGGGGAAAGCATGGCTTTCTGTCCTTAACTTGTACAAATGGGAAGGAGTCAATCCTGCACCGACTGAATTGTTTGCATTACCATATTGGGTTCCTATTCATCCTATGAAATGGTGGGTCCACACAAGGGCCATTTATGTTCCTCTTGGGTATTTATCCACTGCAAAAGTTCAATGTGAGCTGGATCCTTTACTACAAGAGTTAAGAACTGAAATTTTCAAGAAACCATTTGAGGATATCGAGTTTTCCAATAATAGAAATACCGTTTGTGGGGTGGACTTATACTATCCACATACCTGGATTTTGAATACCTTGAATTCTGCTATAGTATTCTATGAGAAAAATGTACGCCCAAAATGGTTGATGGACTATTCTAACAAAAAGGCTTACGATTTGATATTGAAAGAGTTGCAAAATACTGAATATTTGGGTATAGCACCCGTTAGTGCTGCCTTTGAGACGATTGTCCTCTATCACGTACAGGGCAAAGAGGGGGAAGATTTTAAGAGAAGTATGGAGAGATTGAATGAATGTATCTTCTTGGGCAAGCAAGGATTGACCGTCATGGGTACCAATGGTTCTCAAGTCTGGGATTGTGCGTTCGCTATTCAATACTATTTCAATGCGGGACTTGCAGAACTTCCCGAATGCCATGAAACTATTGTGAATGCATTCAGATTCTTGGTGAGGTCACAATTTGATACAGAATGTGTGGACGGTTCCTTTAGAGATAAACGAAAGGGTGCTTGGCCCTTCTCTACCAAAGAACAGGGTTACACCGTTTCTGACTGTACGGCTGAATCAATCAAAGCAATTGTCATGGTGATGAAGTCTAGTGCGTTTGAAGATGTTCACTCCGAGTATGATATCAACAAATTAAATGAGGCAATAGACGTTCTTTTAAGCTTGCAAAATCTTGGAAGCTACAAATTTGGCTCATTCTCCACTTATGAACGGATCAAGGCAACACCAATGCTAGAATTGATTAATCCAGCAGAGGTTTTCGGCAACATTATGGTTGAATATCCGTATGTGGAATGTACGGACTCCTCCGTGTTGGGCTTGGCGTATTTCAACAAGGCTTCATCATATAGGAAAGATGACATCAACCTTGCGATCAATAGAGCTACAGAATACATTATAGATTCACAAAACCTCGACGGTTCTTGGTATGGATGTTGGGGCGTATGCTATACATATGCCGGCATGTTTGCTCTAGAGGCATTATACGAAATTGAGTTGAATTACAAGAATAGTGATGTCGTCAAGAGAGGTTGTGACTTCCTTGTTTCCCGCCAATTACCCGATGGAGGTTGGGGTGAGTCCATGAAGAGTTCCGAGACTCACACTTATATCAGTACGCGAGAATCACTCGTTGTTCAAACCGCATGGGTAGTCATCGGTCTACTTTTAGCTGATTACCACGATAAAGAGGTTATCAGAAGAGGTGTCGACTTGATCATCCGTCGTCAACGTGAGACTGGCGAATGGGAGTTTGAGTCGGTGGAAGGTGTGTTCAATCACTCATGTTCCATTGAATACCCAAACTACAAATTTTTGTTCCCAATCAAAGCACTTGGATTGTACGTGAAGAAGTACGGTGATGAAAAGTTGTGAGTTATTCATGCATTTTTCTGCTAGACATTAGAGGAGTCTATTTTTTACGTTTCCATGCAGCCTTCCTGCTCTCTCTCCTTAGCTTTTGCGTATTCCCAATAAGATTCTCAATGTAAGAGGTGAACAATTCGTTGTCAGCTTTCACATCCTTCGCTCGCTCGTCCCACACAGAAAGTAGCTTGACCAATTCCTGCTTCGTTTTGATGAGCTTTTCTACGGAATCAGATGTCTCATTCCCTTCTTTCTGCAACAAATTATGGGCTTGTGTCAGAATGGAATCCGTGTCACTCAATATTCTGGAGAATTCATCACCATTTTTGTCTAAATTTAGAGTACTGAATTCCGGTACCTGCTTCCTCACAATTTGTACGTGTTCTGTTTCATCAGCCGCTTCTGAAAAGTCATATAAGTCCCTTGTATGTGCACTGTTGGTTGTATTGGCCGATGTACAGCCGCGTTTCATCGTCGTCGTATTGTGTTTTGTCTCGGAAAGATCCAAGTTAAGCAATAGCTGCTCGTGGATCATACTTTGCCTCCAAATGAACATCCTTCTAGATCCATCTTCCTCAGCAACAAGGCTATCAAATATCTTTGCTGCCCTCTCATCAAACTTGAATTGACAAGCCTCTCCTATCGTCGTGTCCTCCTCTTCTGCCTCAGGTGTCACCTTCAACATTCTACTAACCAGATGGCTTATCTTTTCAGAAGCAGATTCGTAATCACCATTGTAAATCTCTATTTCATCTTGCCTTATATCTATTGGACCTGCTGAAGTTGAGCATGGTGGTTCAGTTTCGACATTATCATTTTGCTCGTTACCTTCCTCGAATTCCCCAAACTCTCCGAATTCATCATCAGACTCAAAGTCGTTGCTCATTTCTGGGCTTTCTTCAACGTTCTGTATCTCGGCAACCTCATTGTCACTCATTATTTCTTTTGGTTTGTACCTTATTGCTATCTGCTGCGGCTAAGACAATGGAAATACTGCTAAGTAATCGTCGTGCGTCGTGTTGTTACATTTCATCATCGATGCCTAATGCCCTGATGCCGCCGAATTTCAGCTGGTGGCTTCGTTCTTCGCTCTTCGGTCGTTTGTTTGACCATTGTTCATTGTTCGTTTTTTGTTGTTCCGCTTCACGCGTTCACTGTAAACACGCCACACAATCTCGACCTTTACAGGCATTGCTAACTTACAAACAAAACAAAAGCAAAATACAAATAAATGTACGGGGTGATTTCAAAGAGATGGTGTGGAACATCAATGCTTCTTCTTGAAAATGCCACCTATGGCACTAGCACCATGTAAGGCCTTACCACCTAATTTACCAGCAGTACCCAAGACTTTACCTGCACCTCCAACACCCGTGTTCAGTAACATACCTGCACCATCAACTGCAAGGTTGGCTGGATTACCCAACTTCTTCTCCGCGCTGATTAAGGTGTGGTATTCTGCTTCAAACCCGATTCTCACGAACAAAGTTCCGGCGTAAGTGTTGTCATCCGCCACTAGCTGAATCTCATAGTCAACCATATCCTCCGCAAACGGATCAATACTCTTCAATGCAAACTTGTATTCACCAATCTTATCGTCCTGTTCAACACCAAAATCCCAATCGCTGACCTTGAAACGTAAAATGGATTGAACACGGGAATCAACGGATGTTGTTGTTGACTCATTCCACACAGGATCTAGAGTTTTCTTTTTGGTTTTCGTCTTGTAGAACTCTTCACCATTCAAATAAGCCTTGACAAATGGATCAGATTTGCCATTGGAGTCCTTAGATAGTAAGTTAATAGCCTTAACAATCTCGAGCTTCAAAGTACCTGAATTACCAATAGAGTCCGCTGGTGGTAGCTCAGAGAACATAGCTGGCATAAATTTAGAGCTCAGTTGAAGCACGTTAGACTCAGAAATCTTTAGAGCAGTTGTTCTACCATAAGTATTCTCCAAGAACGCTAGAGTTGGCATAGTCACCTCATTGGAAGTGGCTTTGAGCAAAGTTTGATTTGGCTTCTCCACAATTCTTAAGGTAATGATGGAATATTTGTGAAGCTCTTTGATTAGGTAGTCAAAGGTGAATCTGAGATTGGTCCTCTGGGTAACCTTAGTTTCGTAAGATGGGTGACCCTTCTTATCAAAGAAGATCTGTAAATATCCTGAAGAGCTAAAGGTGGAACCTAAAACAGTAATAATCAAGACACCTGTGTCGTAGTTCACCAAATCACCAACAGTAAGTACTTTCTTTGGCTTAGAATCCATCTCAAGACCGCTGTTTTCATTAGCTTTTGCGTCGGCCGCTTCTTCATCGCTAGATTCTTCGTTAGCTTCTTTTTTATCCTTGAGCTTTTTGTCATTAGCCTTGTCTTCCTCTGCTTTGAGCTTAGCTGCTAAATCAGCAGCATCCTTCTTCTCCCGCTCCATTTCAACAGGTGTAGACACTTGTGAGATTGGATAAAATTGGAGAGAATATGTGATGGTACCCTTTGCCCCCTTTCTCTTGTGGTATAAGACTGCTTCTTTAATCTCTCCTTGGGTTTCGATAGGTTCACCCTTGGCATTGTAATCAACAAACTCATTCAATCTAATTTGGAAAGAACCCAAAGTTCTGTCTTGTGTACGTCGTTCCACATCCATAGCTTCAAGTGTAATTCTTTGGTTAACAGACGAAATTGGAATGTAAATGGACTCGAAGAATTTAGGGTCAGTTGTTGAATCTTGAGTGAGGGTTCTACCTCTTTGAATACCATTAACAAGGACTCTGACATACGGATCAATGACGCCGATCATCTCCAAGTTCATTAGGTCTTCTGCCTTTTCAATGTAGACTCTCAAGACACCGACAGGTTCATTGTAACCAATATCACCAGGAACACCCGAAATTTTAACAGAGCTCCAGTTGCATGATAAATCAACCTCTCCAACACCTGCATTCATTGAGAACCAGGTATTGCCGACAAAACTTGCATCGATAATATCAACCAAACGTAAGGTAGTGGATCCAATAATTTTATTATCAGACTTTTCTCTGAGGATGACTTTGACCCTTGACTTAGATCTGTCGTAAACGATATCTTCAAACTTGCAGTTCCATGAAGCGGAGTCTGAGTTCTTCGCAACAGGTGACTCAACCTTCTTCTCTCCGGAAATGTAGACTTGTGCATACACTGACTTCTTATCCTTCTTATCATCAGAAGCATATTCTCTTGCTCCTGAAAGTGTAAGCTTGGCAATACCGGTGTTATAGTCTGGTGGAGGGGTGTAAGAACCATCAGGTAACTTAATGCCCTGTAAGGATTTCATCAACTTGATATCAAAGTTGAAAGTACCTGCTGGATGGTTGTTTCTAAGAACTGGAATTGAAACATTTTCGATGCTACCCTTAGAAACGAGCTCTTCAAGGTCAAACAAAGCAGCACCCATGAATTTATCCTTTCTTCCGTCAGAGACATTTTCATCGTAGAGCTTGATAATCAAAGGATCTGATGATGAATTGAGGATAATTCTCAAAGTCTCATTATAGATGGGGTTGATATTGTCGAAAACAACCTTTGTTTGGGCCTTAACATCACCAATGAATTCGAACGTGAAATATGGATCAATTGTGTTGTTGAAAGTATCAGCACCTTGTAAGTCTTTGGCATTCTTGACCTTTATCTCCAAAACACCCAATGCACCGGTCATACCATTACCTGCTAAGAGCTGTTCAATGTTCAATTGGAAAGAGAGGGGGACAAAAAGCATTGGACCTAGATACTTTCTAACCATTTCTTTGGTCAACAAAAGAAGACCTGGAATGTTCATGATTTCGAAGCCAAAGATGGTATCGCTACCAACTGGCTTTGCGACAAAATCGTATTCTGGTGTTTCACTCAAGGAAACATTAATGCTTTGAATGTGTGGGAAATTGGCCATCATTCTAATTCTCACTCTAGCGTTGACCTTGAATGAGACATCGGAAACTAAAACAGGAATGGTCATGCCAAACATCTTTGCCTTAACCAAGACAGTCAAATTAGCCTTATTCTTCATTTGCTTGGCAGTGGAATCTTCCATCACGTTTGGAATCATAGAAACTGTCCAATCCATGACGGTAACATCGTCACCTGTTCTATCCAAGGTTCTCACTTTGTCAATCCTGAATGGTTTAGTACCCAGAGTTAAAGTGTGGATCCAAACCTCCTTCACAAATGCCGGAATGGCATCCAATTGTGCAACCATAGGGTTGACGATTTCAGTGATTTGTTGTGAGATGGATGGTTCGAGGTAAATCCAGTACTTGTCAAGGAAAACGTTGAGCCAGTCCAAAGACTCAAAATCGTCTTCAATGGCATGGGCAGAAAACTCTCTTTGAGCTTCTAATCTTAAGCTTAACCGGTATTTCCTAATAGAGGAACGGTAGTAAGCTGCTGCAAAGAAAGTTATGATAAAGACAAATCCTAGGTTGAATTTATACTTACCCAATGTAGCACATAACAATGCGGTGACAATGATCACGGCAACACCGTGGTACCAATCACCATACAAAAATTCAGGAAGGTATTCATCCAAAGTGGTGGATCTGGTGAGTAAGTCCATAATTTGATCTGTTTGTTTCAATTCATAGGATGTATCATACCCTGTGAGTTCTTTCCATCCTCTCAGTGCCGCTGGATGCTCCTTTCTCTTGGTGGCAGCCTTTTCTTCCATTTTTTTCCTGAGCTTCTTTCCAATAGATCTACTAACAGCACCACCAATGTTCAAAGTTGGGTGCTTCTGTAATCCTTCATCGGACTCACTGCTTTCTTCGGGAGTAGTTTTCTGTGTCGATTCGTTAGAGACTTTACTCATGACTGCTTCTGAAGGGACGGAACCTTCTGAGGAGGGCGTTTTCCCCTCCGGATTTCCACCCGGTGCTGTCTCAGTAGTAGTGGAGGCCATTGGTGACGTTCTGATGTCTGTGATTTGCTCTGGCGCTCGTAATAGCTGACTGTGCTGCCTGTTGAAGAAGGTACCTAGTCCCAAGTCCCAAGCCCGGGTCGTGTTAGCTGCACTTCTTTGAAGAGTGAGCGAAGTTTAAGCGCAAAAGCGAAAGTTTCGCCGACATGAACGAACTTGAGTTGGCAGACAATGGAGATGCAAAATAGGCGATGACACCAAAAGCTTGTTGATGTCTATGTCTGCCGCAGATAGCAACAGACGGAGGGCGTTGTAGAGCACGCGCACAGGCTATGGATGGTCTAGAAGTATCTGTGCAACACTTGGAGAGCACGCTTAGCTCGCTGGAAGAGGCGGTGGCGGCGCTGAAGCCACAAACAAGGAAAGCGGATTTGCTCGTGGACACTATGCAATCAAAGACGCTTTTCGATGTATTACCAGAGCGTGTGGTGCTACAGAAGCCACTCAAGATTAGAAAAGTCGTCAAGCCAGTGGTGGAGAAGGATAATATGACCCTTAATGGGCTTCTTGTGAAGTACAGAAGGAAAAGTCAAATGTTACAACAACAGTCAAAGATACTGCAATTAAAGCTTGAAACAATGAACAGTTAGTACAAAATAGATACACATGTGATTTGAAGTTGGTATTGCTCATCGCTTGTAGATGTCCCCGAGGTTGCCTTGGATTCGAAGAAGCGTTTTCTCTATACTCTCCAACTTGACGCTGATGGAGAGGAGAACCGGATCAGAGGTTACTACCTCGCATTTGTCAATAACTTTAACCACAATTGGCTGATTCCGGTCATCCATATACGTAATGGACTGTTCTAGGTATGTTGGTGCTGTTTTGATTAGAGTCGATACGGAGGGATCACTATTGGATGTGAAGATATTTTTGATGGTGCTTCCCAATCCGGACTCTTCTTCGTGTGTAGGATCTTTCTTTGACTCGGGGTGACTTTTCCTCCATTCCAAATACTCAGTGTAATTATCCATAATAATCTTATTCATTGGAACTCCTCTTTGTGCAGATATCTGTTTCCTGACAATATCGGCGAAAGAGAGCTTGTTAATTGGGTCCGTGACGACATTCCATGGTCTCTTATCTACTAAGCTCAAACTTCGAAACTCTACAGTCATCTCACCATTTCCAATCGTGAAATCAACCGCTGCTGTTTTTGGAAACAGAGGCTCAAAAGCCTTACCATTAGTTCTGTACCTCGGGAACTCGTATGCAGGATCTGGATTCAACAGCGATTTGCGTGCTATGCTGACATGTGAGCATACCATATCCATATATCTGACAAACTGTTCGGGCTTATTTCCTTGCTTTTCGTTCTCCTCGATTTTTGTTATATTTGCCAGTGCATTAACCATCCCATCATGACAGTCAAGTAGCTGTCGAAGGATGATATGTTGGCCAGGAACCATTCTGTACTCTGATTTCCTACCACCATTGAATGACCTGCAGTTAATCACAAGGTGCATGTCACAAATCTTGAAATTTTGTCTCGTAACGGTCCCCTTCAACACCTCAGACTTGTGTGATGATAGTGGAAGTTTATACGTCGTAGAGTCTGTTTCATCAAGGTGGGAAATACAAGACTGCAATACATCTTTGATGGAATCCACTTGATTGTTAATCACTTCTGATATGTACCACGTCACCTCATTTTCAGCCTGTTTACTCACGAGGTCATTGATTTCACTCTCTGTGTACTTCCCTAATGGGTATATTTGCGTAGACATTGTACAGATGGTATGGGCTGTATTGCTGGCAATGTCCCTCTGTTGGTCTTGACGAGACAGACAGCAGAACAATGCTGTCACACATCCCCCACCCATTCTTATAGACTAAGATTGAGATGCTCAAATTTTGAGGCTCAACTCAACACGCGTGGAATGGATTCAACCAACTTTTCGCCGTGCTCAGCCTTAGTGACGGCAAACACGTCTTTCTTCTCAAATAACTGCAAAGAGCCGCAAAACCGAAGGATTTCTGCTTGCCAAGTTTGTCACGATGCTAAAGAGAACCAGGGAGGGGATGGATCCGGGACTTGGAGAGCATGTGCAGCATGAAGGGCTTGCAAATGTGAGCTTCCAGCCTGACACGAAAGTTGCACAAACTTCAAATTTTGAAGAAATAGACATACAAAATTCCCTACCTTACCACCCGTTGAGCTATCTCATCCCATCACAATTAATTACGCCTTTGGTTTTACCATATAATCCCGAAATACAAACTGATAAGATTCTCTTTTCTCAAGACGACGTGAATGATAAAATTGCTGAAGAGACGTTGCTAAACTCAGAAATTTGGAAGTCCGAGGATCCCGATTTACAGTTTGTGAAGTTCAAGAAGCCATGTACCAATCTGCATTTTGAGACTAAAGAAATGTCTACTACTAGGCTGAAGTTCTTTTTATCCGAAATGAATCCTAATTTGCTTAGCAACATAACGCCTGTGAAGAGAACAGACTATCTCAAGTACGGTGTGAAGCCAGAAACGGTGGATCTAGGTGATATGAAGTACAACTGCTCCGATGATGACGATCAAATTCTCAACGATGTAATAAATATGCTAGACTCTCAGCTTGAAGTTTCACTGGATAGCAATGCTGATAGTGATGATAAAATGGTTAAGAATGTATTAGAACCTATAAAGCCAGAATTCTTATATAATTCGACGGTAACACAAAGTGAGTTGCTGATGTGTGTCATGAAAAGTTTCGTCAAATTGGTAACGCAAACTAGAAAACCATACCTTGCTGCGGGTGGAGAGTTGGTGGATGTGGAAACAGGAAATAATGATGATGATAACGAGGATGGCAACGAGGATGGCAACGATGAAGATGAAGATGAAGATGAGGTTTGGAACCACTACACAAGAATTTTTCCTGAAGAGACCCAACTGGTTTCACCGGAGACTTTGATCACTATAAAAGCCAATCTTGGTGAACTCACTAAACACAATCTGACCCAAAATGTGAACCCCAAGGTATACAGTTGGCTTTTGGACAGTTGCATCGGAATCGTCAAGGAGAGCTTCCCTATTGATTGGGAAGACGCTCTCAATTCCGGATTTATCTACAATATCAATGAATATCAGAGTTTCCTTGAAACAGTCATTCAATCATGCTCTATTGTTCTGATTTTATATTCAAATGGATTGATTGACAAGATAGGGAAGCATGAAAAGGGCTTATCGATAATCACTGATTTCATTTTGACTTTTGCTGGTGTCTGCAAGAGACTGTTCAAGACAGAAAGATTTTTAGAGTTGCCAGACTTTTTTATTCCTATGTTGAAATCATATTTGGGTATGATTAATACATTATCCGTGAACTTGGGTACACTCCTCTTTAATGAGTCGCTCATAACACGGCTCGAATATATTTCCTTTGATATAATATTTGCCGATATGGTATACACGAAAGAAAGAACCAACATTAATGTTGTTTTAGAGGAACTCAGAGCTAAATTTGCTGAATTTCTCATAAGAACTTATCAGAATTACGAAGATCAAAGATCTTTCCTTTTCAACGAAATCATAGAGAACTTCAGCACATTAAACCCTCTGAAATCCAGGTTCAAGAATTATAGACTCCGAAATGGAATTTCCGTTCAGTTGGTCTCGTACATGATAGTCAGCTTTATCCAGTGCCACACATCTTACGGAAATAACTTTGATTTTTCAAAATGGGAATTTTTGAGCATCAGTCACTCTTCCAAAGCAACAAACTTAGAGCTCAAGGAAATGAATGATTGTTACTGGAAATCTGTCGAAGGGCAATACCAAGCAATGATCAGAGCCACCGATAATTTTGTTACTACGTTCTTGAACAAAGTTATGACCACCTATACCCCTAGCTTAAGGAAAATTATCGAAAATTTTATTGCAGATTTTCTGGCGATGCTAGAACTACCCGAGCTCGCATCATGCTCAGTATTATTGAATTCAATGTTGTCCCATAGTATTCATGCATGTAAATCATCAGATACTAGCTTAACCAGTGCGCACGCACTGTTATTTGAAATCATTGGCACTATTGCGTCAAAACTTCTGCAAATAAAGGGTGATCGTGAGCTGACTGAACTTACAGATGATACCGACTTAACCTCCTTTAAGGCTCTCCGTGATCATTATTATAAGGTTCTTTATCTGTTGAAATACGGCAAACTGAAAAATGACGAGACTTACATGCATAAATATATGTGTATGCTCTGGTTAATCAAATTGAAGCGTCTGGCGGCCAATCTAAGTGATTTAATTGCAGCCAAGAATAGTGATCTTGTGGGAGATCACTTGAGGGCTCGAAAAGCTCTTTTTGAAGAAGTAAAGAGGACCCTGGAATATACGATTTGCTTCGACTTCTCCGAAAAATCGGAATTGGAACTGGACTTGTTAAGCGAAGAAAGTGCATCTAAGCATTACACTTCTGTCCTACTCTCCACACAACTATTCGCACGCTACAATGATATTCTTGCGTTTATTATGATGTCTTTGAATAATCCAAAGGTGAAGTCCCGAACGTTGGCAATCAAGAACTTAACATTATTGATTAACAAAGAACCCGAAATACTACACGATGTCAGAATTCGGAAAATGATCAAACGTAGGCTCTGTGAAACCTCAACTAGTGTTGTTGATTCGTCAATCGATCTTTTGCTGAAAGTTCTTGAAGGCAATTCGGCATACGTTTCAGAATATTACGAGATAATGACCCAAAAGTTGGCCGACTCAAGCTTTCTTGTTAGAAAAAAATCTATTGGTGTGATCAAGTTTATGTATGAAAGCACAGATCAGGTTGGAATCAAAAGCACTCTATGTCGGGCATTGCTCTTACAACTTGATGATGAGGATGACAGAATCGTTGATGCTGTATGTTGTTGTCTGACAGAGATTCTTTTCCTTGGCACGGGTCACTACCTGACTGACCAAATTCAAGTGGATCCCATTGTAGTCCAAAACAAGGCAGAAGATATAATTTCAGTACTATGCGGTGTTTTTGCAGCTGGAACAGAGACGTGGGAACATTTTGAGAGATTTTTGAGTGAGTGGATTGTCTACAAATGTGATTTCAATCGTACATTCAAAGTTGAGTTGGAGGCAACCCTGGAACTACTAGTTGATACGATGCTAGCATTGGTCACTGATACCAAAGACAATGATAATGACGATAAAATTATTACAGCAGAAACAACGATGGGTATTCTTTCTACTTTTGTGAAATGCGATGAAACGATCATGTCGCAAGACCAGCTAATTACTATACAACCTTACATTATCAACGACTACCAATCAAGCCAGGTTTGCTTCTACGCATTGAACATCTTGAACTTGGCCTTGAATCATTATCAAACCCTTAATAAGAATTTTATAGCATCATGCAAGAGCTCTCTGATGAAACGGTTGACAAAGCTGAACTCTAAGGAGCTTGATTGTGCAATACAATGCATTTGGAAATTATTCAAAATTGAGGGCGATACTAGTGGTGTTTCCAAGGCATGCGTTTCCTCTCTCAAGCTACTACTGGTGCATATTACTAAAATGGATGCTTCGCCTGGCTATGCTAAACTTGATCCAGCTATTATGAGACTTTTGTATTTGATAGGGAACTTTGGGCGCTACTGCAATTTTCAACAGGACAGAGATATCTTCATACAAGCTAAAGTCGGATTACAAGAAAATGAGGCAATTTCAGTATTGCTACTCAAGTATGTTCTCAAGTTTTGTGACTCTTCTACTCCAAAACCTCTCAGGAAGGTTGCGATAAAAAATGCACTGAATGTTTGTATCTCCCATCCGAAGCTTTTTTTCAGTGTTCCCATCTCTACATTAATTGAATCCGCCTTTAGGAAAAAAGACATGTCGATTACAGATATTGTGATTGGTTCTCTTCTTACATTGCTGGAAAATGAAGAGCTCAAGATGATGAAGAAAAATGGCTTGGACGTTAAACGGTCTGGTTCAATAAAGCTTGATCTTGCCGTTTTTCATGGTATCTCCAAAGATTATGTTAATGATGGTATTTGCTCTACATTGGTTCAAAAATATTTGAGGGATATTCTTGATACATGTTTAGACGCCAATAATGAGAATTCCATCAACTCTATCGAGTTTTTGAGGATGACGATAAAATTCGGATTTTCTAATCCAAAGACTTGTTTTCCAACTGTTGTTGCTCTGGAATGTTCCAAATCCAAGTACATTAGGCACGTTGCACTTCAATTGCATCGTTTTCTCTTTGAAAAGTTTGAGACATTGATTGAATCTACATATGCTGAAGCGATAAAGAAAGCCATCACTTACGTCTCAGCAGTGTACGCGATAGAGGATCTCGGTGACTGTAAGAGTTTCTTGAGATCATTTTACCGAATTGTTAATGAACGAAATAGTAAGCAACGTTCAGAAAAGTTCATACTATCTATAGTGAGGACTATAGGAAGTATTAGTATGCACAAGCTACAGAGGATGAAAGAAGAGGAGCTGAACTTTATTCAAGTACAAATGATTTTTCTTTCTGTCAATATCAATGAAGTTGAGTTTACTTCACAGCTTGAAGCTCTAACGATCATCAACCTTATAGAGAAGATCATTCTAAGTGAAGGACCCAATTTTATGAATAACCAAGAGGACGCGGTAGCTGAAATTTTTGCTGACGATGAAGACGACAATAGCAAGGAAGAGAAGCTCAAAAGCGTTACAATGGGCAAAATCTTACTTTCTTTGAACTGTCTACTAAAATGTTTGACAACGAGATATAGAATCACAGCAGAGACTCTTCTCAAGTTTCAAGAAAGCAGTAACAAGAAGGAATTTAGAATTGGATGTATCCTTGGTGAGCATACTACTTTTTTTAGTGGTGATATTAAGAATATGCTCACCACAAAATCTGCTGACATTTTGTCAACTTTACGTGAAGTATTACAAGAACTTAAGTAGATATCGCTAAGAAAACAGCAGCCCGTTTCAGTATACCATTTGCTATCCATGTATAATTCAAAAAGATGAAACCTAAGCTATAGATTTTGCAAGAACCAGTTTTGGTAATCTTCTCTATTTTTGATATAGTCCTTGATGACATCCTTCTTCAAGTCGACTAGTTTTCCCTCGCTGCAGAAATCTTTTAACGAGCTTGGTTCGCATGTGTATAATCCAGGCAATTCATTCAAGATCTTGAAAGCATGTTGTATCTGATCCAATTGTTCTTTCTCCCACCTTAGAGATTCCTTTGCTTCTGTATCACTGGTATCCTCTTTAACCAGAGAATTACCTCCAAGCTCTTCCATTTTCAGATTGTTAAATATCAAAATATACTGCGCAAGATCGTGAGTCAACGTGGTAAACCCATCCATCGTTACTTTCAAGTGGCTTAGATGAAGAATCAAAGCTGATAGAAAGTAGTTGGATATTCTTGACACAAACTTAATTTTCAACTTTGGATCAAACTTGAGTTCACTTAAAGCACTTCGGAGTACACTTTCAAGAAACATGGCCATGACCTCGGATGTTTGGGTTCTGTCAGAATCATTAGACAAGCTGTAATCATTTGGAGGTTGTTTTGAAAGAATAGCATCAATTCTACTCTTCACGATGTCTATGGATTCTTTCAAAATGACATTGACACCGATTTCCACATTTTGCAGAAAAGAGTTGAAAGAATCACTCACTAAATTCATGTCATCGTCATTAGATATAAGTGGGTAGAAAGAGTTTTTCACAACGGTAGAGAGCAAATATAACTGCAAAAAGATGCTGTAGAACTGGCTTAAAAAGCTCAGATCAATTTCATTGTTGGAGCCACGACTAAAAACTCCCCTGTTCTTTGATTGTGAGTCAATGTAATTATCATACAATGATTCGAGCCCCAACGCGATGTAAGAAGGGCCAACCTTGTAAAGCATCAACTTGAATAGCTCAACAGTGTATGCGTTTATCTGAGATGGAGCCAAATCGATAGACCTTGTCAAGGCTTCCAATATTATTTTGTAAATACTTTGAGTAACGTCAAGCGATAACTGCGACTTCGTCTGAGGAGTAACAACTGCAATATTCGACAAGCTCTTCCTGAAACCATTAGTTGGCTCAGCATTGCTGTAAGAAGATTTATATCTATCAAAGAGTGAATATTTCTCGTTGAGTTTAATAAAAGACGTAATGCCAGTAACTTTCTTCAGCTTCTGAGAGCTAGGAACATAGTTTCTAGCCGATTTCACTTTATCTCTCAGGATACGAGTATCAGGTAAATACACTTCAATCTTGCGGGAGCCTACTTGTGATGACGGAGAGAAGGATATGTCAGAATTAGTTCCGTTTGAAGAAGTTGGTATGTATGCAGAATTTCCTTCATCCAAAGTAGTCTTTTCACCTGGACTAAAAACATCATCAGACTCTTCTAATTCCCTCGCCCTTTCTATCGCCAGTGTAAGCTTTTTGTCACGAAATGAATCTTTATTAGCCGCTTCAAAAGGACTGATTAAAGCCTCAATCATGGTGTCGGAATTCTCCTTCTCTATTTTGAAGTACATGCCATCTCTCAAGTAATCATTAAATAATGAGATCGTAATTTTGTCAAACTCGATAGCTAGATCAATTTGTTTGTCGAGCAGAGCAGATCTCAATGGCAATATTGTGTGTTGAGAAACATTGTTTGAGAGTAGGTGCAATATCCTGAGATAGCATAGTTTACCTTCAGAGTTTGCTAGCTTCATGAGTAACTGCACTCTTGGTCTAATTATGGTATCAAATAATTTCCCGATGAGAGATGACAATGCCATCTTTGCATTCTCCTGAAAAATCGTAGTGATTGAATCAATTTCTCCAAGTATAGTGTCCCTAGCCGCCTCCAACAATTTCAATGTAGATTCATCTAGCTCATATTGAAAGTTCATCGGGTTGTTTATATTTTTCCAATATTCAGCATCCACTGAATGATTCACTTCACCTTGCATCTGCACAAAAATGGGATGGCTCTCAACAAAAAAGTCAACAATGTTTTTGCCATTATTGTACGCAAAAAGTGTCTTGGTGATATTTTGCAAACGAGCAAAGTTTTTGGATTGATAGTATATGTTAAATGACTTCAATTGGTCATTTTCAAAGGAAGTTGCGAATTCAGATATGAGAGTATGGGTCTCTTTACCTTTTGTTAAAGCGCCATCGTTCGATAGTTCGGAGGATAGCTTGACTAGTTGGGAAATGGTTTTAGCTGTATCTGTTGTGTCGTTGTTTTTTTTATCCCTTAGTAATTCAAAAAGGGGTTCGCCATTTTTGTAGAATTGATTGTAGCATTTCATCAGAAATATGATGTTTGAAGAGTTATCCTTCAAGCAGCTGGCCTTTTTCAATTTCTCGCTGAGAGGGTCGATCTTAGATGAATTCAATCTCTCAACCGTGGTTAGTAGCTCACTGAACTGACTTTTCAGATCTGCTGCTGATGATGATTGGTTGATAACATTATTGAAATGGTCCTTCTCCCTATTAGATGTTGAATTTTCAAAGACACTCTTTCTTTTGTCGCATTCTGACATCAATTGCTCTAGCTTTTCCTGTACGCTCTTCAAAGAACTAATATAAGGAACAGGATCAACATATTTCACTTTTCCATTGTCCGTATTTATGTAGGAGTCTGCTGCGGTCCCATCGGCTAGCTTGGATATATCATTGATAAAGTCTACCGGCACCACATCTGCAGTAAAGCTTTCAAGGGTTATTTTGTTTGTATTGATGAACCCGAAAGACATCTTGATGTAAGCCTCTTCTAACAGGCTGGTTGATCCGCAATGGTCTAGTACGTAAAGGCCTATGCTTTTGAACGTACATCTGGTTAAGGTGATCTTGAATACGGGGATCTATACTATGCCAACTTCTCCGTGCGGTCTGGATGCCTCTTTGGTGCACGGATGTTATTTTGGGGGCTCGGCCATGGGCTTCATAAAGTTTGCAAGGTCATATCTTGCTGAATAAAAGAGCCAATAAGATGAAACCAAGCTGGAAATGTTTGGATCAAAGTAATCTATCTTGATTATACTTCTGGAATTGGTTTTGTTGTTTCTGCTTGTAAAACAGGAAATTGCAATTCAAACACCAAGGAATTATAAATATCGTACGGAAAGGAGAAATCTATGGCTGAATATTGCACCTAAAGAACAGTTTTTTTACACCCAGTGACTCCTTTGCAGCAATATTTAGCCAATAACAAATAGTGTGACTGTAAAATGAGAAGTATATGGTTTGTGGTTGTTGGATAACCCCTTCATTCATTTCGTTTAGCTCACAAGGCAACAAAGTCGCTGTCGCGGAGGCTTAGCTTTCTAAACGATATACGAGATACGACCAAACTTCCTGTACGAGTAGCGCGATCTATAAGTTCGTGTCAGCTCATGTTGAGCCATCTTACAAGGTTTATACTTCTTTCTCTTCTTCCTCAGGAAGAGCACCGTATACAAACAACAACAACCAAAAAGTATACAATCCAACATGTTGGCCACACTGATTTGGTTGGTCTCTATTCCAGCGATTTTCTTTCTTTATTCGCATTTTGTAAGAGAATGGAGAGAGATAGATCCTGTACTTCTCGAACATCAAACATCCATCGGTGAGACAAGGAAAGCATGCGAGTCTGCGACTTATAGATCTGTTGATGTACCTCACGGAATGCAAGTAACGAGAGGATTGAGCCTAAGAAATGGGTATAAAATAAGAGATGGATGCTTGAAGGACATCTGGCATCTTGCTCTCTCAAATAGAGATGAGGCAATGAAACCTACACGCGTTTCCCTAGGTGAGCAAACATTCACCATTGGTCAGGTAAATTCAGCTTTACATAGAATTGCTCAAAGGCTGGAGAAATATCAGAAGATAGCAGTATATGGAAAGTTGAATGAGAATCCCGAACTTCTGCTTGTTGTGTGGTCATGTTTCTTTGTCCTTGATAAAGTTGTTTTGGTTTATGAGAATGGATACGACTTGTCATTAGTAGATTCCGAAGATGAATCACTCGCAATTATTACAACAGATAGATACTCTAAAGATGCACCTCCTGCAATATTTGGCACAGTGATTGGTGTTGAGTTTGCGAATGACTCCGATCTCGAGGATAGTGTTTCCTCAGCATTTTCAGACATCATTCAGATTGAGGGTGATATCAAACCTTCTATGAGTTATGAGTACGACCCAAACAAGGACTTTGCTAATGTGAACAACCACTCGTACTCACTTGTCAAGAATGGGAAAGAGACAAAGTTTTTCCAAGTGAACTTTGTTTCTTCCGTTGCATCAAAGTTACTTTCTGTGCCACGCTCATATTCTTGGAATGCGAGTGACAGGGTTGTTATCTCATACAACGACAGCTCTTTTACTTCCAACAATATTATCTTTCAGAGTTTGTGCGCTTTAATGTCCAACGTGGAGGCAATAAATATTGTGAACCCGGATATGCTCACAAAACTGTCAGATATCGAAAAGTTCAACTCGACAATTCTTTGTATTGATTCTCACACACTGCGAGATATCTGCACGAGTACCAAAAAATCATTCTGGCAGAGTTTCAAGCTTCAAAGAGGTGAATACTTTAACTCCTTAGGATATTTCACGAAATTTGGACAGCTTAATCACTCCTTGAACTTGAAATTAACTTACGTTACACAGCTGGAACCAGGGCTTTCATCATTTATATGCAATTTCTGCAAAACAGTTCTTGGATCCAGAATTACTCGTGAAGTATTTACAGATTTTACTATGGGTCCTATACTAAAGACCAACCTCTTTGATTACAGAGTTGTTGAAACACGCTCTCTTGCACTTCTGGGCGTTCCAGCCAATTCGGTAGAGCTTAAGATCTTGAAGGACTCTGAAGAAGCAAAACAAGGCAGACTTTACGTGAGAGGAATGTCTGTTGGTAAAGGAGATCACTCTGTAATGGATGACGACTTTTGGATTGACTCCGGTATCGAGGGCACCTTCGCTAGAGATGGATGTTTCTACGGCCGTTTGTAGGATTATTTATGTACCCAATAGGTAGCACACTCTTTGTCATCAATAAAATCGTGTCCCAGGAATTCGCCCAGTATGCTGCAATGGCGTATATGGAGGGCGTGCCATGAAAGACAGCACGAATGAAACAAATGGGGTAGTAGAAGAAGTGGATGGAAAGGTTATACAAATTAAGGAGGCAGTAGGGGCGAAAAGTTGAAATAATTTCGCTGCAGTTCATGAATCGCAGCCGTTTCTGTATTAAGGTATGGCAACCTACGCATGATCAAGCCACTCACCCCTTTCTTCGTGCCAATGTGCCAATTATAGCACTAGGAGGGCACACGTATTCCATACATCCTTCTGAATAGTTTGCGACATAACACGAGATTCAGAAATATGCAACAGGACCTCAAATCAGGTCGCAAGCTCTCACAGACGGCGTCTATTAATATTCCCGATCTGTCTTCTCCTACTGATCTTACAGGTTATACATACCCGAGACAACAAGAAACTGAGTCTTCTCATCCACCAGAAGAGAGTCAGACAGAGGATCTAGAACAATTCAGTCAACCTATGGAGGAGTATCGAGAGGAATCTCATGAACTGTGCGAGAACAAGCTCCACCATGGTAACTACCACGCAAACACACAAGAGGGGTTCCACTTTGACACTAACCATGGCGATATCCAGCCAGACCAGACCACGGTTATTGATACGAAGAATAGTGAACCACAGACTACGAATTTGTCAGTAAATCAGACAGGAGATGCATCCCACAACGAGCAACATCAGTTTACTAATCAACATGCATACGACCAGAATCAGGAGGAATCTCAAACTAGTCAACAGCTCTTAGAAGACAGAGTACAGGTATCACAGAACAACGATAGGGTTGATTTAAATGAAGATCCGTTTGATTTGGATCTGATTGCGAAGCAGTCGCAGCTGAATCTGCGCAATGTATCGTATAACCAAATGTCTGATAGACCTAATGAGTTTTCTTTCACCAATGATCAATCCTATAGTAATGATAGCTCATCTGGTCAAATGAATATGGGCTTCAAATTAGGTGGTTCAACCCGAGCAACACAGACGCCCGCGCATACACCTGCTCAGCACTTTTCAACTGCTTTTGACAGCGAGAAGCGCTCATCCCTCTCCACTCAACAAGGAAATGCACCAAACTATACACTCAATATCGTTGTTCGCCAATTTACTAAATACGCCGAAAGGAAACTAAATATATGCTTGAACAACTTCCCGTTGAATCCAGAACCTAATATTGTTGAAATATTGTCTGAGGGTGTAGATCCTACGTTTGACCGTATCATTTCATCACTTGGATACATTGCCAGGCAGACTCCCAAGAGGGTTACTGATGCTGTGATGCATTGGCGTCGAGGGAAGTCAGAGCTCAGAGAAATGGCAAGACAGATACTGGAGAAGGATATGGCCGCATATCAAAACTACATCAGTAACAGGGGTAAATTGGTGAACCAACAACACAAGAGGTCTTTATCAAGAAGCAGGGCAGTATCTGAATCAAGCGTCGGCTCCGTTGCGGATAGATCATTGAAGTCTCTCGAGGAGCAGCTACGAAAATCCGAAATCACCTTTACCCAAGCTGATCGTCAGTTCACAATTAGTACGTTTATCCTATGGAGGGTTTTGATTGAAGTCATCAAACAGACGCCATCTTCCACACTGATGGAAGATACTGGGTTGGAAGAGATTATGTACAATTATCTGAGAAGTATTGATCCTTATGTTGTTAGTCATTCCTTGATTCATTCTGCCAACTGGAATTTATTATCGGAGCTTATTGGTCAGATGTCAGAAAAATCCTTTCTCAGCGTTAGCGATCGTTTTATTGCCGATTTAGAGAAGTTTCCTACTGGGTTTACCACAGGAAAGCAGTTCTCCGAGGCAAGTTTGAACTTGCTTATCCATGGCATGAGATACTTGCAGTTCTCAAACTCATCCCTTGAAAGATTTGAGGAAGGTGCGGACTTCATCAAAAGTTTGGCTAAGTTTTTTTACAAGTGTGAAAATGAGAACCTCTACTTGTCATACTGCGATGTTATTAACCAGCTACTTTTGTCTCTTGCAGGTACTTTGACGGCAGAAGTCAATCATCCAACCTGGGTGGACGCTGTGAAGATAATTTACTCCAAAAGTATCGTAATCGCCAATGCGAATACAACCAAATATTGGGGAAGCGCAATCACTCTAGCTGTCACCACATTGTCCGTTGCTCCAAAGGAAACATTTGAAAGCCAATGGAAAGGAGTGGTTGATAACATCACGAAAAGGTTGAAACCTAAAGCTACTGCTTCGGAGAAGTTGATAGTGATAACCTGTGTTACGAGATTAACATGGGCTTACCTATTCAGGTATCAGGATACTCTCAACTCCAAGACAAGGTCCATGGAGACTCTCGCCAACCTTCTTTTCTTGAACATCCTGAAGAAGCAACAATGGTTGACCGAAGATGCCTTACTGATCCAAACTGCCGTTCAATTTTTTAGGGCTTTGGCTTACTCACAATTGAATTTCACTTTGGAGAACATCTTCATCCCTTTCTTGAAGTCATCATTCAATGGCTTCAATTTTGAGATTTTGAGTTACGAGAAGATTATTCTTTGCATAAGAGCATACTGCTGGATTCTTTCTGATCATCAAAATAACGAAAGACCACCATATCCCACTGATGACGTGATTCAAAACTCTCTTGACCCCCTAGAATTCAGCAACATAAGTGTGGAGAGCGTTTTTGACCCCGAATCATCCAATGCTCAAGTTCATGAAGAGATCTCGTCCATTTTTATGCGGGTTTTATTCACATTAGAACCATCATGTGGCTGCAAAGTTCTTGACACCGGAATCTCTTCAGCATCAGCTACACCGTCATCTGCAACTAGCTCTAGTAGCTTGCATCAAAGGCTATCAAGCTTGTCATATTTCCATACTGCGGAAGATACCTCATACAAAAGCAGTGAGCTTTTTACCACCGTGATTACGAGTATCTCTTGGTGTGCCAACCCGTCAAGCTCCGCACAGTATAGGAAAATCGTTGAACTTTTAGTGAAAAATTGCATCCATGAAAATGATACAACTGCTCAGTTCTGCATTGATGCTTTGAAATTGTTGATCTGTAAGAAAAACCCAGGAGTTGTACTCACCACATTTGCTTCTATTGCTTTTTGCCTAGACGAGAAGGCTTCCAACAACTTTGATCACGAGTATCTTTCTTCAGACCATTACGTTCGACTGCTAGAAGTATATTATGAAGTACTTCAATCATGGCTTGAATCGCTTACAGAGACCGAAGAACAAGAAACTGAGGAACGTGCCATCACAATGTACAATGTGAACCATGGATTTGTGCAAGAGGAGATTCGAGAAACGAAGAAATTTGAGCAGCTGGAATTGAAGAATATGGCGACCTTGGTTGACGAAGTTGAGGGCAATGCATTACTCTTTTTCTTCAGTCATGATTTTAGAATTAGGTTCCTTGGTTGTCAAATCCTAAGAATGATCACGCAGTTTGACGAAGCGATCTATTATCTGTCTACTGAGGATGCTAATGAGACAAAGGGTCATAGTAGGTTACCATCAAAATTTGCTGCGGAATTTGGAACGAGAGTCATAGAAGTTTTGGGTTCCTTACATTTTGTTGACTTAGCTAATAAGAAGAAGTCTCAGTTCAGCGAGGCAGAGTTGAAAAGATACAGTAAGTTTGCTAACAATGATAAAAAGAACTCTATTGTGAAGATTGCCGAAAGTAACCATGGAGTAGATGCGGCTATCTGGTTTAAAATATTTGAAGAAGTTCTAGAAACTTTGGTGAAAACGTGTCCCATACAAATTGCTATTACGAGATCTCACAGTTGTATCCGCATTGTGCAATTCTATGACCAGATTGTCAGAATCAATAATGAGAGAGGAACTGGAGCAGACAATGCTATAATCTGGGATTACATGCTCTACCTGAAAATTGCATGCGCATCTCTCACTTCCACCAATGAACAACGTGTTCACATTCCCGAACTGAAGGTATCACACCAATCTACCTCTTCTCTTTATGGGCCCCTTGTGAGAAACCATTCAAGAAAGAGGTCACAGCAACTTTTTACTGTTCAGCACCAGAAGATCACTAGTGCCAAATCTATTTTCAAGATGTCAGTGCCTTTATTGACCACATCTAACACCAGACTAAGAGATGCCATTGTGGAAGGTCTAAGCTGCATGAACGTAAGTATCTTCAAGACCTTTATTCAGAGCATAGAACCTTCGATCGAGAAATGGGAAGATCCACTGAGGAGCAGCTTTTCAGCTGACATGTCTTTGAAACAAGAAATTTGCTGCATCTTGAGTATGGTGATCTACAAGTTTTCAAAGAGACAAGAAGAATATCTAGACGATGGTATAATTGAAAAGCTAACGACAATGTTGCATCAATCTCTTCATGCACTAAAAACACACAATGCGCAGACCAATTACAGATACCAGAGAATGAGAAAATACTTTTGTAATATCCTTGAAACACTTCACTCCGATTTGTCAAAAACTGGTGCAGCCGAAACGTGGCTTGACTTCAACTTTAGAAACGAGAGCTTCCGGTTTATGGTGGAATGGACAGGATATGGTGATAAGTCGTCGATTTTTTCTGAGCGTTACAGCACCATGAAGAAGGGAATATCTGCCGAGAGTGATCTGCTTAATTTACAGGCATCTTTGGAAATCCAAAAGCATCAGTTGCAGTTGAGTGCCATTAGCTGTGTTTCATGTCTATGCAACAGTCCCATCTCTGAAAATGACGTTTCATTTGATTTGGGAACTATCTTTAGCTGGTTGGATTCTTTATTCCGGACTTACAACGACAAAATAAGCATGTTGGGACGGAAAGCATTGCTGGGAATTTTGTTGGTCAATGGCAATATAAGCGAGATCTTTGATTTGATTGTTAAAAAGTGCTATACTCACGATTCCGCACTAGGAAATTATTTTATCACATTAACAGATGCTCTAACACAAGGAGTGAAATTTGAATATGAAGTTTACCTACCACTATTACTTGCTCTTTTTTCAGCTGGTTCTGACAATTATAATGTGAGGTCGTCTGCAGCAATGTTGCTGGAATTTACTGAGCGGAAATTCTATAATACCAACAATGTTGCGAACTATGTTGATGGTGTTTGTTGTCGTTCGAGAATAATCTACAAGAGGACTATTTTTCAACTATCTACATATTTTGCAACATCACACCCCGAAGAGAAGTTCAGAATGATTTCGGAGCTAACTCTTCTTTTCAACCTGGTTGGCTCAGGCCCAAGACGTGATCTTATTGCAGTTTTACTTCCATGGGTTCAAACAGTTGACTTGAATCTGGAGTCCGATAATAATGATGGGGATAACTACTTAGTTGTGCTCTCGAATTTCTTTGACATTACAATGAGGTATAGTCACAAGATTCAGAATGAGCTTGAGGCTTTATGGGTTGCGTTGGGAACGGACAAAACTGGCGATGGTGTGAGAACAATCTATGATTACATCATTAGTAACTCTTTGGCTTTGAAAAATCTAGCCTTTATTGAATGCTCTAGACAGGTTATTGTTTCGATTTCCACAATTCCAGGGAAGTTCAATCTTATTGACTCACTACTCTCCAACCTTGAACCAAAGTCCATGATCCCATTTGAGCCACAAGTTAGTAAAATATTGATTTCTGAAATTGAGAAACGGAAATTTCCTGGCCTACCCTATGTTGCTAAACTTTCCAAATTGATTCAAAAGAACTCCTCAACCACCATACCTGCTTTTTCACTTTGTGAACTATCTATTATTTATCTCGCTGATTTGATATTGATACCAAGTGATCAGGTAAGAGAAAGGCTACCGCTATTGCTCAATTTGTCGCTCGTTTTACTTGACCATCAACTATTTGTGGTGCAAGATCAAGCAGCTACGTTGATAATACATTTGATTCACGAATATGGCGATGCAACTGGCGAAGCTGGCCAGAAGGTCATCACCGCGTTGAGAAAATCCGATCACTCAAATAATCTTTGGGGTTATGACGAATTGACATCTAATAAAAGCAACGGTAGAGTCCCCGATACCATGGATTCACTTGTGAGGGATCTGTTGAGTGCGTTTGAAGGAAAAATACCTGACATCCAGAAACAATGGAGCATCATGGCAATTCACTGGGCTACGTCTTGTAAGGTCATGCACGTTGCCTCAAGATCGTTCCAGGTCTTCCGCTGTTTGATTTCTTTCTTGGATCAGGCAATGTTAAGGGACATGCTATTATGCTTGACTAACACTATTTCCGATAGCAACTCCGGAATTCAAGGATTTTCGATGCAAATTTTGATGACGCTGAATGCAATCACTTCTGAGCTCTATAGTGAGCAATTGATTGCCTTCCCACAGTTGTTTTGGTCATCTGTTGCAGCATTGACTACAATTCACGAAAATGAGTTTATCGAGGTGTTATCTACCCTTTCGAAGTTCATCTCCAAAATTGATTTTAACTCACAAGACACCGTTAACTGTCTTGGAGTAACTTTCCCACCGAAATGGGAAGGTAAGTTTCAGGGTTTACAGAAGATGATTATGGTTGGTTTGAGATCTGCTGATGCTTATGAGCCCACTTTGAGAATGATGGCCAAGTTGAATCAGTTAGAGAACAGTCAGATTATTGGAGATGGTAAGCATAGGGTTCTATTGACTTTACTAGCGAACATGCCTAGATTTTTACACGCCCATACCACCAAAAGGTTCACGGAAGAGATAGTTAGTGCCGGTAACAGTCTCAGTGAGATGGCAGATAAGAGTGAAATTATTGGCTTATCTAGGATTATTGAATCACTTGTCAAGAGGAAGTTCAGAAATAAAGATGATTTTTTGAGTCAAATTGTAAATGTTTTGAAGAGATACTTTTTCCCTGAATATGCTTCTGAGACCTTGATTTTCTTATTAGGTTTACTTTTTAACAAGATCGGATGGATGAAGGTTGAAACGATGGACTTATTGAAACATATTTTCAGAGTGGTTGACTTGAATAGTGATGAATTTGTTGGGCTTGGTGCTGACTTAATCGCCCCGTTACTTAGACTTCTTTTGACTGATTACGTGGATCAAGCGCTTGAGGTGCTTGATGAAGCTGCGTTCATTTCCGCCTCACCATTTGACAAGCATTATTTGATGATGTCCGTTGGAGACCCTTCAATGAAGAAAGAGTACGACAAGATAGTTACTCTATTTGGTATCCCGGATGAAAGTGGATGGTCAGTTCCAATGCCAAGTGTTCGTACAGCAATAACCAGAAACAATGTCCACTCTGTTTACTCTACCTGTGTTCAAACTATTAAGGAAATGGATAATGTCAATGCAAGTTCTGAGGGAGTGAATGCTGATAATGGTGATGCGTCTGGAAACACTGAAGCGGATGCTGTTCAAAAGGAAACCAAAATTGTTGGCAACATCGAAAGTGCGCTGAACATTACTATGGATAGCGATGCTGCCAACAGTACCAGAATTGATAACACTGTCTTCAATGGTAATGATATCAATGACAGAATTGAGAAAATGAAACTTTCAGAAGCCCCAAGATTCACAGCAGAATCTCAGTATGTGCAATACAACCCATTATCCCCTGAACTTCAGAAACAGGTTAATCGTCATCATCAGCAACAAGAACATTTGATAAACGATAACGTCTCTACCAACGAAAAGGATTCCTTGAGTGACATGCTTGCAACCCTTGAAACTTTAGATTCGTTCTTCACCAAGGATACCGATAATATAGCCGCTAATTTTGGCCACCAGCATTCCAGCTCCATTGAAACCAGGTCCACCATCAACACTACAACTACGAACAACACCATGGATAAAGGTGGATGGAGCTACGATTTTGATGTGAACTCACCGCATCTAGAGGGCAATCAGTTTGACTCAGCTGCATCGTTCAGGACTTTGTTGGCTGATGTGAATTCACCTACAAGTGTTACATCGGCAAGTCCAAGTGAAAGACTCTTATCACCTAGGTATAAGGGTAAGAAGAGTCGTAAAAGCTCCCATCAAGGTGTGAGTCACTTGGCCTCTTCTCCAAGTGTAACGGCTTCTGGACTTAAAGTTGAGCCCTTGAATCTAGCTAGAGATTTGAATATTAATAGCGATGGGATTGCACCTGTTAGCCCGAATATTGAATCGGAGGATGGTGATAACCACTTTGGGTTTGATCTTTTGAGACAAACTAATAAGACCAGAAGAAGATCGACACGTCTCACAGCATCTTATGGTAATAGTGTCAATGGCGGAGAATACAGCGGCAACCTATTATTGAAGAACAGTCCGATAAGTTTGAAAAATCCACGGTCTCCACGTCATTCACTGACAAGTTACAATAGAAACAGGTTTAGAGGATACAACAACAATATTGGCAGTGGCAACATCACGAGTGGGTCAAGCTACAGGAAGTCAGCGACGAGTACTAAGGGTGCCAGCAGTGGTATATCGCCAGTGACTACACAGTCTTCTCAGTTGGAGGATGTTGTACTTGCACTACCGCAATCGCAACCGCGGACGCCAACGACACCACGGACACCACTTCGATTCCGTCAGCATTCTCCAATGCACCAACCAGAGCTACAGAACCTCCAGGAACATTCATACAGTGATGAATATCAGAGCCGGGTCCCCGTGCAAGGTCACAGTAACGGTCACCTTAATGGGAACGGAAACGATGACGAGTCCATTAACGGCGCTGTTGGGGTTGGCATGAAATCATCATCGCTTTCACCGCTCTCCAACGTGGGATCTACACCTCCACTGCGAGCGTCCACATCTACACCTTTATCAAAATCTAAATGGGTCAAGAAGTGAACAGCTTGTTTATGTTTTGTACTATTAATTAATTGAGTTCAATGTCCAAATTGTAAGTCGTAAATCGTAGTCAAGTTAGAACTTCACACGTCACAAATCGAGAGAAATGAGTTTGAGATTTGAGATTTGTCATTTGTCTTTTGGCACATTGGACATGCGAGACACCAACGTCAAGTTTGGCATATAGCACACAAGACAACATACATTGAGGAGATAAGTTGCAATAACTCAAAGGAGTATGAGCTACTTCACGAGAAGGGTGAAACCGATACTTGAAACACTAGAGTCACCCATACCGATACCCATTGCGAAAACCGCCGAAATTGATAATGTGACGCCGAATCTTTCTAGTGACGCCAAACACGCACACACAGGTCGTGTTCGTGCCAATGCACGTGCAGGAGATGTGCTCTTAGAGTTTACTAAGAAAGTGCGAGCATGTGGTACGTATCGGAGGCAGGATCACGAATATGAATGGAATGTTTACAGGGAGTTGAGTATATCGTTTCTGAAAAAGATTATCATGGAAGAGTATCGGATAAATAATGGTGAGGATGTACGACGAGAAGACACGATAGAAGAACATTCTAGTAATGTTATCACGTCAATGAAAGATATTGAGGAAAGACTACGACGGTTCAAGACGTCACCACCGTTTACTGTTGAGCATTTCATCACCACCTTACTGTTTTTGAGAAATGATGCATCGTTATTGGTACCAGTTGATGAAATCGATGACATAGATATGGACGTTATGCCACGGATGCAAGAGTACCACGTTGTGGTGCGAGGTGTCGTTGACGGTAGTCGTGAAGAGAAACAGAGACGGAATCCTTTCTACGAGGAAGGTGTTGAGCCGCATTGTCATGTGAGGAAGAATATTTTACTTGCTGAGAGGTACGTACGAGCGTTGTTGAAGATCGTCTCTGTTGAGAGTAGTGTTGATGACATCAGTAGGAATGATGACGGCAGTGAACTTGAGAGCAGAGGTTGTGATGGTGGTACTCGGGGGAGGAAAAGAAAGAGAGACTCAAAGAATATAGATGAGGAGGTAAATGGTGCAATCGGGATGGAAAAGATATCGTGGTTAAAGGTCGAGCCCAGTAAAAGTACGTGATACGATTTAATTGTATAATAGCTAATGCATTTCTGTGGTCAGATCATTTATTAGACAGATTTGATTGAAGGAGATATGATTATAAATTCAGTAAAATTTAAACTAAACGACGCGTTTAAGCAGCGTTAGAGTTCATCTTTCTCTTACCACCGACAGTGACAGCAGCGTTGACGAATCTCTTGGTGTACAAAAGTCTCTTGTAAGCTCTGCCCTTTGGCTTCTTTGGCTTTTCGGTCTTGTCAACCTTTGGAGTTTGAGACTTAACTTTACCTGCTCTTGCAAGGGAACCGTGAACCTTACCCTGTATTAAAAAAATGAGTGAATGTGAGGAAACATATTGCAAATGTTAGTATTATGTCAATTTGAGTTGATAGATTGTGGCTGGATTATCAGGAAGGGAGTGAAAATGTGAGAAAGAGCTGGATTTCCGCAAAGCGTATCATAGGGTGGATTCTAAGTGGTACAGGGTCTTTTAAATACAATCCTGAAATGGGAAAACATCTTATGTGTAGCTTTCATTAGGTAATTGTCGTTGTCCAATATTAGGTTCTTCTAGTAGCAGGATTTTCCATCATTGGCGGGGATGTACCATTTTCAATTCTTTCATGTTGCAATAATGTTCTTTCTCGCAGCTTTGATCACTCCCCCTGCAAAAGGTGCCGTATATTGTCGTGCAGTACGTACCATGATGTGTGTTTAAGTGTGTTGGCTTATGAATCCTTCAAAGATAATAGAGCCCCTGTATGTTGCCGTTGTCCGTTGTCAGCCCTCTGATATTGAAGAACAAGATAACGAGACACCTCTCGCGGTGAGAGCGCCAGTGAGAGGCGAAACCACATCCGGATTCCAGATTCCATAGTAGGGCCAACCGCGCGCGTGCCCAATGCGGGAAAAAGGGCTGCGCTCCAAACTTCCTGCCCTCAGTGCGCGCACGTGACAGAGGGCCACAAGAAAAAAAAATTATTGGGCGGCTCAGCAGAGTCAGACGTCACAGCAGTGCCATTGAGGACAAAGTTACGGCAGCTATGGCGACAACTCCAACGAACACACCAGCAGCAACGGGCAACCCTCCCTCAAATTCGTCTTCTACCTCGCCTTCACTGCTAGCAAAGAGCAAGGAGAACATGCGCGTGTAGCGGAAGGCCCCCACAGCAAGGGTGAATAACGCCATGCTGAAAACGAGTATGCCCAATGGTTTGTAGAATTTGTTCACTTGGAGTAGAACGTTTTGTAAAGTGTCGTAGATAGCACCCGGCGGTAGTTTCGATAACGTCTCTGGGAAAGTTTTCAGTACCACGTATCGAGCTAGCTGCACAAGTAAGAGTCCGTATAGCATCATGTTCAAAGATGTCCGTATGTAAGCGAGCACCGTTCTCTCATTGGAGAGGTGATCTCGGGCTGGGTTTCCTGCTGTTGTAATTTTTGCAAATATGGGCATGTTTGAGCTTGCTTTGGTACGAATTTGGTTGTAGCGTGTGGTTGGTTATCTTATCACTTATCACTTATCACTTATCACTTATCACTTATCACTTATCACGGATTGATTGAGTCGTTCTCGTGTATCGCGCGTCTCGCAGAAATATGGTTCTTGATTTCTGATTCTCGATTCTCGATTCTGGGCTCTTGGTTATGCACCATGGCGGCTCAACTTTGATGCGTTTATTCATCTTAACATAATTGTAATCGTAATCGTAATCGTAATCTTAGTCGTAATAGTTCGTATATAAAGTCGTTACACGTAGGCTACCGGTAGCTATGGACTCTCTTTGAGCATGTCCTCAAGGGAGACAATTCCCTTAAAGCTTTCATCGTCGAGCTTGCGCATACAAGCGCTCGCCACCTGCGTAGTAGCGACCGCAGGCTTAATGAGGAAATCGAGTGTACCACCTAGCAAATTCTTGTTGACATTGGCAGCTGCTCCGAACACACCTTTTAAAGTGTTTCGGAAGGTCTTATTGTCCTCCGGATCGTACATGAACCCCGGTCTGAGAATCAATGGTCTCAATTGTGGTTGCATTTTAGAGATTTCTAACTCTGCTTGTCGTTTGCTTTCGATATAACCACTTAAGAAGCCAGGAAATCCTCTATCTGCTGAGACATAGACAAATGCAGGAGTAGTGGATGGATTCTTTACCTCTAGAAGCGTATCGGCAAGAATGAGAGCACTCTTGTAGTTATAGTTCGCGTATGTCTGGTCAACAACGTCTGCGGATTCAACAGAGTCAACGGACTCATGTGATTCATTAGGGGGGACCTTTGTCATGGGATTGGCGTTATCCCTAGCATTAGAATTACTCCTAATGCTGCTGCTAAAAAGCGAGGACACGACACCGAGGACACCATCGCCCGTGTCTCCTCTAACAACGCTCTTATAATTGCTATTCTCTAATAAAATACCGATACTGTGCACAACGGTGTGCGCATCCTTGAGCAAATGCTCATACGTGTGAGGTTTGAACACATCTCCCTTTGCCCATTGCACTTGCTGCACCCATGGTTGAGTGGCAATGACTGCAGGCGGTCTTCCTGAGCCGGAGACGGAGGTGACTGTGTGTCCTGAGGCGAGCGCCGCCTGGCAGATACGGCGTCCAAGGAGCCCCGTACCACCAAAGACAACGATGCTGCGTGCGGCACCGGTGGAAGCAGTGGCCATTGTGGTTGTGTATGTGTGTGTGTGTGCAGTTGTAAGTGTGTATGCCGGCCTTTACTACTACTGCCCTGCCTTGCCAGGGTTCTTGACTATTTGCCCCGTTGCCCCATCGCCTAATTGCCTAATCGGGCAGCCACCCCCCCATTCATAACGCGGGCTTAGCTCAGCAATTCATGGCGCGGCTGACCAACTGACAACGTAAGCGGGCTCAGTCTCCCAGCGTTACCCGGCGTAGACCCGCACGCACCCGCACTCTTTTTCTTTTTTCCCGCGCTGGCCTGTCGCCTGTCACCGTCGATTTTCGCCGCCAGGGCTGGCCTGTGCGGTGCGCGGGGGCAGCTCTCGCGACGGTCTGGTCGTGGGTGGTTCTTTTTCTCAGCTCTACTTCACCAGCTTTAGTCCAACCACTATACCAAGGGGGGGCCATAAGAGGCTTTGATCGACAACCCACAAGCAAACACACACAATGGTACGTACAACAGACAAACTAAATGTTGCAACGGATACGTGCATGACAAGGATAGAATGGTAGAACGTGAGAACGACACATTGACCAAGAATAACGATACAAAATGAGGCCCATCTACATAATATAGTGAAAAATTGCAGTTATGAATCGCATGCTAGAAGGAAACGCACATAGGTGTAACAGC
>JAMYHI010000204.1:0-59906 GCA_025531525.1 Pichia sp. P7020A
GCATCGACATTCTGGGTCAACAGCCTGATGTTTTCAACACCGACACCATCCTGGAGGTTATATCCACTTCCAATTCGCAGCAACAATTGAGCTTGTTGACGTAATACCAACGTCCCCCCATGAGACCTCCGCGGAGAGAATTCGCATGTTTTCTGTTGCTTGAGAATACGTAGCATAATACAATTTGTTCATATTTTGTGCAACCACAGCTCCAGCTTGCTGAACTGTTCTCCAAGTCTTATGAACGCTGATTGAAGACCCTCGTCTGATCCCAAAGACTTCGGAATCATCAACAATGACTTACCAAATGACATGAAGCCAAAACCATTTTCTTGCAATTCTGACATACTGAGAATGTTGTCTTGCATATTTGGCACGTAATAACATTCCAATTCAGTTCCATGAAATATCATCTTACCTTTGCCTTCCGAAACAGTTTTGTGTCCACTAACTCCAGTGATATCACGATGTTTATCATACTCCCGGAGTCCAACAAATATGGCATTGGTCTATGCTCTGCGACTTCTAGCTGATTTACAGTATTATCTTTGTTTACATTTATACTGTACACATCAACAGAAGTCTGCCCTAGTTAAGTGTGTTTCTTATCTAGATAGGCATATTGTTTTCTTGCGAATTTCAATGGACGCAGAGCCTTACCTGTAATATGATCAAAGCAATGCGCTTGACCTTTGACAGGACCTCCACATTGATCGCAATAATGAAAACCTTCTCTCTCGCGATATCCTTCAGGCTTAGGATACTTAATACCATTACCACGCGGTTTAAACTGAGCTTTCAATTGAGCCAACACATGATCATTACTCTTGTCATGATCCTTTTTCTCGTGTGTTGTTTCTCTCTGTGCACTCCCGTTATTTTGAGTCTTGCCCTGAGAGAAACCTTTAGACCGCTTATGAGTGTTCAGCGAGTGTGCTTCAGGTTCAGCAGGACGCTTAGCACCCGCAAGTAAAACTTGGAAAGGTGAGAATTTCTTAAACACTGTTCCACTAAGTATTGCTGCAACTGGTTTGTTAAGCTCCCCCATTTCACCATGGCGTTCAAGATCAATATCAACCAGGAAAGCACCCACATCGAGTTCAACTTCGTCATGAAGACATTTCATAACATACTTCGATGCTTTTCTTTTCACCGTAGCTGCCGCAACTTCATGCAACCCCTCACAATGGATTTCTATGACTTTCATGAAGTCTAATATTGATGTTCTCGCGAGATCTTTCTGTGTCTCTTTCAACATCAAATAATCCTGCCTCATATGACCTCTGATCTCGTCCGCAGTGCGGTCCCCTTGCTTTGAGTAGAACTTTTTTGCAAATGACTCACCACCCAGGACTTCTGCACGATCAAGTACCTCTCTGTCTATGTTCTGATGGTATTCATCACCAACATAAGATGAAATCAAATACCATTTCTCCAAGAAGAAGAATTGCGAGAATGGATCTCCACGTTTAGTATCCATCGACCTGTACTCTATCAACTCATTCGTCGACTCTAGATGTCTTACCTTGTCGAATACCGTCCTCGCCACTCTATCTAAGCCCAAGGTATCACCCATTTGATTGAGACTCATGATCACTGCTTCAATCCTAGCCTCACGGTTGGTTTTGTTCGTGACCAGCTTCTTCTGATAATCAATCACTTTTTCAGGTCTATATGTAGACTCAGCGTTTGGCTTGAAATATGTCAGCTGCCAGTAGTCCAGCAAATCGATCACGATCTTGGTCACACACCTGTCATAGTTTGTAGAAATCAAATAAGTATAGACTGCATCTCTATAAACAGAAACCATACTTTTGGAGGAGCCTTTCAGATTCTTATACTCCTTTTGTTTCAAATCCTCCAACAATTTCTTGTGCCAATTCTCGAAGACTTGGTCATCCTTTTCGATACCTCAAAATTCATTTGATTCTGTTACCAGACTGACATCTCTTCATTTTCGTGGGTTATATCCATACTTTCCTCAACTGGTGCTGTAACTTCGTCTGATCCTCCAATCGAGCTGCTATACCCGTGGATGCGACTTGAATAACCAATCTCCCTTAGAATCTCAACGCGTGAATCATCAACTCCGTGACACAGGTCTTGCCACTACTTGCAGGATCGTCCAAAAAGAAGGTGTTCTTACCAAACTCTGGTCCAGCAACCATTACCAAGTTCACGATCATTGGAATTAGGAGACACAATCTGCAAATACCCTAAAGTACCAGTTTTCCGAACTCTTGGTTTCCAGTCACATGGCTTTGAACTTGGCCATGTGAAATGCTTTGGAACTGTTCCGCTCAATCATCTCGTTGACATCCTCCACATCATTTCTGTACAGTTCAAGCAGGTTTCAACATCCACCATACCAATCCTGCTTTATATCCATAGAAATGATGTAGACGATGACAACGAGATGATTGAGCGAAACACTTCCAACGGATTCAAAACCAAAACCAGTAAACTGCCAGGGTTCTTTTGTTTGAGCAAGAGGGTTTAAATTTACCTCCCGAAGAAGGATGTGTTCAATATATTGTTGCCGAATAGTAGTTACACTGTTCTTCTGAAACAGCACCCCCCTGATTGAAGAAGCGATACACCAAAGTTTGGTTGTAAGACACCGTTTTAATGTCAGCAATGTCCTCAATCATTGATGATTAAGCCTCAGCAGCTTGTTGGGCTTCTTGCTTATTTTTCCATATCGTTACAATTCCTTTTATGTAAGCATTAACATTGATCTAGGCGTGAAATCTGTATTAGGCATATCAATTAAACATCCTCTTCCGCCGAGGGAGAGGGGGAGAAGGAGAAGTTGGAGAGGCAGTGAATTGGAATGCGTCTTAACCCAAGAGAAATTTTATAAGGTCATTTTTCTCTCTCGTCGACAATATACCAGTAATTGGGGGTCATATATCCTTCATGATATTGTTCGAGTTAAGAAGATCAATATCTTTAACAAAGTCTCTAGGCTAGTTCCTTCCGGACATTTTCCATTCAAAAATGGAACTGGTAGCTGGGGCCGATAAGTCATCCTCCTCCGGAAATTGTCCATAGTTTGAACTTTGAACGCAATTTTTTTTCAAAGGTAACGAAACTTTCCTAATTTCTTCCCCAACAACTTTCCTTTTATCATGATACTGCATCCTCTCTTCCAAACACCATCCCTTGTCCTCTTCATAACATTCCATGTCCTCTTAATACCATTCTCTGTTTTCGCAATTGCGTTGCATGTCTATACGAGGAATAGAACAATTATCACAATGTTCATCATCACCATCTTCGTGTACTTATTTTTAACACGCTTAATGGATGTACTTTTAAATGTCACTTTCCATATCTTGGATACTCGATGTGGCTAATTCGGATATGTTTCAAATGTACATACACAGAACAGTAAACAAAAGTTGAGAAGAAAGGTAGGTAAGGGAATGAGAAAGAAGATATCATGCTGTCCTTTTATAGTCGGTCATCTCAACGCGGTTAGAGTAATTGTAGTGTAGGGAGTGTCATAGTTGAAGTGAATTTGTCAGTTGCCATTTCTCAGGTGGGAGCTTGGACAGAAAGCCACATCCACATTGCTATATACGAAGCAGTCATTAGCTGTTATATGTGACGTAGTTATTCTAGATCAAGTGGTATGTTTCCGCCTGTATGAGGCTGACCACAGAAATGTTTGTGGTGATGCCTTTCGGAGTACGGATTGTATGAACGTGTCGATTTATACTAGTATGCGTGCTGTATTTAATTAAGGACTAGCTATTAGCCACTTGACACCTGTCCATACTACACTACATTACACTAAACTATATAGATGTACCCTCATTCCAATCCCTTACATAAAGTCATCATCGGAGAGCCCATCATCGTCACCGCCCATGAATTCTTCCAAGTTATCCTTCTTGAAGGAAGCCGGTCCGGTGTTAACGGTTGCCGTCTTGGCCTTCTTCTTACCCGCACCACCAAGGGAGGTACCACCGGTCTTCTTGAGACGGTTCTGTCTCTCCTCTTTGATTTTCTGTGCGACGATCGCATTGAGTGTGGAGATCACCTTACGGATCTGTTCCACGGAGAGGGGTTCACATGTATCTCTAGCGAGGTCGATCGCAAGTGAGTTAGCATAGAAGAGCGTGGATTTAGTACTGAGTTCCTTGAGTGTAGCACCGAGAGTCTTCCTTAGCTTTTCAAAGTCTTGCTTAGATTCCGGGTTGAAGAGTGGATGTGCCTTGAGTGGAGTGTCTGCAGTAAGCTTGAGTGCTCCTGCAGCTGCAGCGTTAGCAGCAGCAGTTGCCCTAGCTCTAGGATGGTCGGCAACTCCCAAACCGTCAAAGAGATCTGCTGCATTGTTGAGATCGGCATTCAATTCTTGTTGCTTGAGCATCTCTCTTCTCGTCTTTTCATCCACGAGATCAATCTCCAGTAGAGTCTTCTCTTTCTTACCACCATTCTTCTTTGCTTCGAGCTTTGCCTTTTGCTCTGCCTTCTTTGCAGCTAGCTCGTCCTTCTTCTTTTTCTCCTTTTCTCTCTCTTCGTCAGAATCAATGTCCCACGACTCGAGCACTGGGTCGTCGATGTCGTCGAGCGCGCCGTCCTCCCAAGAGGCAGATGCTGCTGCTGGTGCCGCAGATGCTGGAATATCAAAGTCTTCGTCGTCCCAGGACATGGCTGTGTTGTGTAGTGTGCTTTGCGTTACTCTTCCGTTCTCTTCTCCCCCCATCTCTTCCCATCTCTTGCCAGTGTCCACCAGCGCCGGTTCTTCTCTTCTCTACTGTTCCTTTTGGAAAGTTGAGATTTTTTGAAATTTCACGTTTTGATTTGTGGGACAAGACAAGAGACAAGAGACAAGAGACGGCATTTGCCACCTGCTAACACAAGAGAGGGAAGAACAGACAACGGACAACGGACAACGGACAACGGACAACGGTCAACACACCCATACCCACACAACAATGCTTCCACTGATTCCACAATCCGCAGCGCCATCTATTGTGCGCAACACCGCCGTCGCCCAACAGGCGCCCTCCGCGCCAGGTCTCCCAGACACGCTCAGAGCCGGAGGTCCAGCAATGGTCGGTGTCGCAGCCACCATCAACAACAGACACCCAATCGAATCACGTATTGCCACATGGGAACAGACTCAAGCACAGATGCACGCAGAGACCCGTCGCCGGATGCACGGTATTGCAGACCCGGTCAAGAGAGACATGGAATTGGAACTAGTGACTACATCAGAATTGAGACCAGGACTCGTCTCTAGTAACATCCATTCAGACATACTCAGAAACAAGGACACATCCATAGACTGGGAGGACGTGTACTCAGACGGTCCTCTCGTCACCAGCATTGGTGGAGTGCGTTCGACTGCACAAACGCACGTCCAAACGGCGCACCAGCCCGTCCACGCTATTATGGAGCAGCGCCTGCAGCTGTAACGGAGAGACGTATCGCCGCTCCTCCCTCTACGTGTATACCTTACCTCACCTCACCTCTCCGTACGTAGACCGACTGCACCACTTATAGTAGAAACCCTTCCAAGCCGCTTCCACATTCAATTTGCGAGTGGATCAAATCAAATTTTCACTGTACCAACAGCCACGGCCACGACACTGACGAAGTCAATGACAGTGACAATGACAGCGGAGCACCGTAGAAGGAACACATCAACCGCCAATAACAGTAGCAACCCCACCAACGCCAACAGCAAAAGCACAACTACTATCTCTGCAATGTCCACTCACGATTTCTCTCTCCCAGCCTTCTCTGCCTCCCCTGCGCAGCAACCAAAGCCTGCCCAAGCACAAGTGCAAGCAAATGCACAGACAGGCGTATCTCCCACGTACACTACCCAGCAGCTGCTGCAGATGTACCACGTTCTCGCAGACAGCGGTCAGCTCACTATAGACAAGGAGGCTGCAGTTGGTAACTCGGCAAGGGCTTCAGAGCTCAAACAACCCGTATCCGTGTCCACACTCAACTCAAAGTATCCAATTTCCGACGAGACAATGTCAGTTTCAGCCACGGCAACAGCTGCAGTGCCAATGGACACCGTCTCACCAGATGCTACCAATTGGTACTACATCGATCTTTCGGGTGCTCAACAAGGTCCCTTTGACTCGGCAACTATGCAGCAATGGTACCTCTCGAACCTGTTGACTGCATCGTTGTCAGTGAGAAGAGACGGGGAGACATCCTGGATCACCATTTCTGACCTGTGGAAGAAGTGTAACTCGTACCCTAACTACGATCCGCAATTGGCTCCTTTCAACCAACCGCTACCAAGGACGATCTCCCCGATATCCATGCCCATGCCCATCGCCATGCCAACTGCAACCTCAGGTGTTGGTGCTGGTGCTGGCGCTGGCGGTGTCGTCAGACCCAAATTGGCATCCTTCAACTCGGCATCCTCTTCGAGTATGTTTGCCAACAATGGCTTTTTCAATTCCACGGCTGCTCTCTCCGGTGACAATACCACAGCCGTCAACTCTCCAAGTTTACTACATGCTACATTGACAAACACTGCCGGATCGGGTCTTAACACCCCATTGGAAACGCATACTCCATTAGACTCGAGATCAAATTCCACATATGGTAGCGGTCATACTAATGCAAATGCTAATGTTCATGCTGAAAGTATGATACATGGCCTCTCATTAGGTGGGAACGGTGGCATCATACCAGATATCACCGCTGCATCTCTAATGCATTCCGCAAGTACTAGTGCTGTTACCCCAGGTGTAGAATCTCTCAACATGAATACCATGAACGCTTTTGGTAACCATTCAATGGGTCATTTTGGTGGTGTGGACATGTCTGGTATGAATGGAATCAATCCAATGAATGGTATGAATATGAACATGAACATGAACATGAATATGAACATGAATATGAATGCATTCGGTAATTTGAACGGAATGAACAACATGTTGAACATGACAGAGTTGAATAACATGAACAACATCAATAACATGTCCAACATGTCCAATTTGTTCAATAACGTCAACAACCTCAGTCCATTTGCAAACAACTCATTGAATCCGTTAGACCAACTGAATCAACCTATGATGGGTATGATGAACCATTTGAACCCATTGACACATATGACAGGGCTTGATTCGAGATCTAACTCCACGCAATTGCAACAACCACAAGCTAATGCGCAAGTACCTGTCACTAGTGACGCAGTGAATACTGAGACCAAGAAACACACACCTGCACCTGCCTCACAACAAACTGCAAAACCTGAGCAAACTGTTGAACCAGCTGATGTTCCCGTTGTAGAGCCAAAGAGCGTCGTTAATGTGCAATCCAAGAAGGAAGTTAAAGAAATCAGAGAACCAAGAGGCACGAAGGCAGCATCTCAATCCAAGGAAGTCGAACAAGTCAAAGAATCAAAAGAATCAAAAGAATCAAAAGAATCAAAAGAATCAAAAGAATCAAAAGAACCAAAGGGACAAGAAACCAAGGCTAACATGCTATCACTCAATCTCAAAAATCAGGAAGCTCTGGTTGCAGCATACAATCTTACCAAGCATATGCGCCAACTGCATATTGAGAAGCACCAGAAATTGATGCAGGAGAAACAGCTAATATTGGACGAACTGAAGCGACGGGATGCCGAAGAAGCAGAGAGAGATTTGTTAAAGAAGGAACCTACACCTGTTGAGAAAGAATCATCGACACAATCCACACCAACAACTGGCTCTTCTGGTCTGAAGGCAGTTCCTGCACCTTGGGCATCCGTTGCCAAACCCGTCAAACCTGCAAAGACCCTTCAAGAAATTCAAAATGAGGAGAAATTGAAGAAACAACGTGAACTTGAAGAACGTCGTAAAATGGAAGAAAGTGACAGATTATTGGCATCTCGTTTAGCATTAGCTGAAGCAGCAGCATTCAGATCCCCATCTCCAGCTTCAACTCCAATTCCAACTATCAACGTCAATAAGAAGAGGGTCATATCATTAGCTGCATTGAACGAATCCAAACCTGCAACTGCCTCTTGGGCAACAGAGACTCCAAACATCCCAACTAAATCAATCGACGAGATTAAAAGGGAAGAATTGGAACTTGCAAAGCGTAAGCAAGAAGCACTCGCTGCTGAGAGACAACAGAAGACCATTGCTGAAGCAATCGCAAACCAGAAGAAGTCTTTCGCATCCACAATCAGCTCCGAGAATGTCAATGTGGTAGACTCATCCAGTCAATGGACCATCGTCAACAAAAAGGAGAAACCAAAGGCACCAATCTCCACAACTCCTATCCCGGCCGTCACTCCAGTCATCAAAAGGGCTGTCTCAACACCAACGTACACTGCACCTGCTCTTCCAAAACCTGTCGTACAGACATCATTCCCACCACCAGTCATTGAATTCTTGGGTTGGGGTCGTGCTCAATTGACTGGTCTCTATCCTAATGTGAACAAGGAAGATGTTTTGAACATCATGATGCAATTGCCATTAGGAGCCGAAGGTCAAGAAATCATTGCAGATACAATTTATTCAAACTCAAGTACTATGGATGGCCGTAGATTTGCTTCAGAGTTTATGAAAAAGAGAAGTCGTATCGAAGATACTATCAAAAGACGTGCATGGGCTTTCGATTGGAGTGAAGCTCTCGAAGGTACCAAACACATGAAAGTTAGTGCCACATCTTCTTCTTCTTCAGATGCCAATGCATCTGCCGGTTTTGATGATGATTGGGAAGGTGCATTCACAGTCGTTAACCGTAAGAAGAACAGAAAATAGAATAAAAGTAGAAATAGAAATATGTCTTATGCATTAATTTAAACATGTACACATATCTAGATAAGACCTGACAAAAAGTAGACACAAGTACCAGAAACTCCTACATTGTTTACTGTTGTTTCAGGACATTAATACGGGCTTGTAAACCGTCAATGACAGTTTCAACGCCCTTGTATGTAAGCTTTTCAACGATATCTTTACGTTGATCGACAGCGGCGATACGACGTCTCAACGCTTGATTCATCATAACCTCTTGAGCATTGGCGAATATGATACGGCCCCAACCAGCCTTCATTTTCTCTGCCTCTTTTGAGACTTCCATCATCTCCGCATCTTGTAGTTTAGACTGCATTTGGTATCTCTTGTATGAATCATCACCAATGAGTCCTCTTGTGTAAAGCATTAAGATAGAAGGTTCAACTTCTTTCAATTTGATTATTCTACGCATTGATTCCGCAGCACGTGCAATAAGTGCACATTTGAGCATCTTCTCATGTACATCGAGTCCCTTGAGATCTGCATACATGATGGCAGGTGTCGAATCAGTTGTCGGCGTCTCAGTGGCGAGGCGAAGCACATCGTCAGATGTAATCTCATATGCAGAGTCAAATAGAGATGATGATGTCAATCTCTGTAAACTCTGAATCTTCGACCGACGATGGTAGATACTGAAAACAACGAGTGTAGCTATCAAGATACCGAGGTAGAGTAATGGAGTCGTGATGGAGACGGAAACAAATGTCTGTGCAGTCTCCTCCGTAGTGGCATTACCCGTCGCCTGCGCGGTAACTGTTGCAGAAGCGGTGAATGACTCGCTCAAAGTAGCCGTTAACGTTTCAGTTAACGTTGATGACACTGTATCGCTCATTATATGGATAGTGGTTGCGTCTGTAGGGAGATGCTTGTGATGGTTGGTGTTTCAGAAGAATCAACGTGTCTTGTCGTGTCGTGTCCATTGCTAAAACTGAAAAATGCCGTGGTGTGTTCGATGACGAAATTTACTCTACACCAATCTATACACGTTTCTTAGAAGTGGTCTTTGCTTTCGCATTTCCATTGGCCTTTGCACTTGGCACACTCTTACCATTGCTCTTTTTTTGAGCAACGTTCTCCTCTACAGCCTTGATGTATTCACGCTTCATGTTCACGTCCATGTTTCTACCGAGAAGTTTGAAACGGCCATTATTAGCGAGCCTTTCCCTGAGTAAAGTATCGGTAAGCATTTGCGTTTGAACGTCGGTCGTCTCAGAGAGCTTGAGTCTATACTTCATGTTCATTCCAAGACTACCAAAGTTCAAGAACAGCCACCACCATCTGTTTGTACGAACGATCGTTTCGGTGACACCTGGTGGGGATACACGGGTGGATAATATTCTCAATGCATAATCGGCGGAACGAACCATCTTCGCAAATGCAACGACATCAAAGCCCATAGGGTATGCTAATATACCCTTACCATTGGAAATTGTACCTTCAGCAACAAGGAAAAGTGTACCATCATCACCGACGTATTTCTTCAAGTCTGAAACACCATCAATGTCAGAGGAAGATGCATCTATATCTGTAACATGGATGACATTGTCCTTACAACTTTCGGGCACGTATAAAGATCCACTAAAGCACCATTCGCACCATTTATACCAAGAGTTTATCATTATAATACCACCACCTGTAGCAATACCCACTTTCACACTGTTTGGGTTCTTGGAGATCATTTTCCATACGAACCAGTCCAAAGGTCCTGTAGCATTAGTTAAAATAACTTCCTTGTTACCAGGGGCGCGTTTAGCTGTCTCTTCAAAGTCAGATTTACGAACACCGTCAATTACCAATTCTGTATCTGAGATATTGAAGAAATATGCCAGAATGACATCGATGATGATCTTAGCGGATCCACTTGCAAGGTTGAATAATGGAGTGACTAAAAGAACTGGAATGAATGTCACAATTTTGATTGGAATTATCAACGCATGGAATATGTATGTTGGGATTGTTGGTGTTAACTGGATTGGCTGGAACGGTGAAATTCCCGTTGTCTTGTCAGCGTAGACTGAAAACTTCTCCATTGTTGTTCAAAGATGTACAGTCTATATCATTCCCAGCCCAAGGGAGGTGAGATGGTGATCCAGGGAAGTGATTACGTACGATGTACGAAGCGTCTCAAAGAAGTGAAATCACACGTCGCGCGAGAGCTAGTGACCAGTGAGTCCTTTCTAAAGCGAAGCTACTGAATGACAATTAAGTGATAGTTAATGGGTGGATATAAATTGCATTGTAGATTATAGTGAAACCATACCATTGAAACTAGGCTGTGGTTTCTGGCCAGTCAATGGTGACTCTATCCCTTACACCGGGGTAGTATCTGACCATTTGTTCCCAGAACTGTAACCTTCTGATGTTAGCCTCGCTGGCACCTGCTGCGTTTGTACGCGTGAAGGCATCAGGATCAACAGCTAATCCAACCATGAATGTCACACAACCAACGTCAAGAACATTGATGGCAGAAGAGACAATAAACCAGCAAGTAATGAGAGAGCCTACGCCGCCAATGACAAGCATTTCAGGGCCCATTTCCTTGAGAAGTTCATTGGCGTTAAACACCAATGCTAAAACACCAGCAGAAACAAGAATTGCTAAGATTGAATATAGGCTAATGGCAGTGCTGATGAGTGAGTCATTGATAAGAATATCAATTCCTTTATATTTGAGAATCTCAAATGTATCACGGGCAGATTGCAAGTAAGGTTTACCGTACATTGCAAGGTATGAGTACGCATATCTATTGAACCATTGCATCCAATATTCAAACTCAGATGCAATCCATTCTAGCACTGAAACAACGCAGATAAGAGCGCACAGTAGGAGGCCATTGTCTCCACCTCCAAAATCGTTGTCACTGTCCCTGTTATGACGTGCATTTTGCAGTTTAGACTTGATCATTTGAAGGGAGATTCTGATTGTTTGCACTATTGAGACAAGCAAGGAGCCGAAACAGATACTACCAAAACAATATGTGAGGGCACGCTTCATAGCACCAAGTGCTGGATGACGTGGCTTCTGATTTTCATCGTAAGTATCAAGGAAGTACCAAGAACTGAAAACACCGGCGAGTGTGACGTGTACTGTGTTTTGTAGAACCTGGAAAATGTAGCATCCTGAGAAAACAACAAAAAGTAGGATGGCAATTGTAGTATTTGAAACGCAGATATCACCACCATTGGTATGAGGACATGTGGTATCATCCTTGACTGCACGAGCATTCACTATGAGGGCCATGGATACCATGTACCCCACTGCAATTGCTGCCGTTATCAGTGATGACAGCATAGAAATGAAGAAAGTGGATGGATATTTCGCCATTGCAGCAATGACTAGTTTGAGCATCAATGCGGAGAATGAGAACCTAGAGTAGTTCTGAAACATGAATGCCAACAAGAAACAACCGAAGGCAGTGGATAGGAGGGCTGGGAAAATTGCTCCAGCCATCAAAGAGGTGATTGCCATACCGAACATTGTAAGTGGAGCCAATAAGAACCCAAGTAAAACAAACGCCATTGGGAAAAGGTAGACAAGAGCCAATAAAAATGCAGAGAATGCCAAAGGCGTTAAGGTTGATACGCCAATTAATGTGTAAAGCGCCTTCATGCCTTTACTCATATCATTGGTAGATATTGCCGCCGTAACGAGTTGTGGGTCAAACACGTATGCGGAATATGTCATATAAGACAAGCCTAGTATTGTCGCAATGAATGTATATGTGAAGAATGTGTCATTATAGCGTGGTGTTTCGATAGGAAATGCATCATCGTATGCTGGTGCTGGAACTGGTTTCTCAGGCTTCTCAAATGAGTACTTGTAATCGGGCGTGTCTTCCCAATCTGTGTAGGCGCCGTTGAGTGGCTCTGTGTATGCTGGTGGAGCAGACATATTTGTTTGTGTCTTTATATGTACTAATGTAGTTTATTTGGGCAACCACAGAAGACGCCGAGGAAGAAGAACATCTGGGTGGCGGTATCCGGAGTACTAGAGATACATTCGATTGATGTGGAGGCTGCGTAACTACAAAAAAAAAGAAAAAAAGGAGCACGTGTTATCGCCGGAAATCTGAGAGCAGTGTCGGTGATAAGATGAGATGTGCTAGATGTTACTTATTAAAATTGGAAGATAGAATGATTGGTTATTGGTGGTCCGTAAGACGTTATACATTTATGTATGTGGCTACTATAATGCTACAGTTTCTTGTTTAGTGGCATCTTGAGCATCAGTTTCTGGCGCAAGGTTCACTTCCATGCCGTTCTCGCCATCAACGGTGACCCTAATTGCTTCCTTTGGATTTGTTTTCTTGAAAGCTTCCATTGGGATGTAACCCCATTTGCTTAGCATTGCAATATCTTCGTCCCAGCCAGTACACATGGTAGTAAGCATCTTTTCACCAGTGAAAATTGCGTTCACACCTGCGTTGAAGCAAAGGAGCTGTTCAGCTGGCTTCATAGTGTATCTACCGGCTGCAAGACGAATAATTGAAGTTGGCATCAATAATCTACCGGTGGAGATGACACGTAAGATGTTCTCGAGCTCAAGCTTACGGTCTTTGTAAACAGTTTTGAGCTCTTCCTCAATTGGAGTACCCTTGATTGCAATCAATTTGTTGATTGGTAAACTTTCAGGGTGTTTTTCCATGGTTGAGAGAGTGTGTAAGAAGTCAATGTGATCATCGACAGTCTCACCCATACCCAAAATACCACCAGTACAAGCTTTTATACCAGAATCGTTGACCGTTTTAATAGTCTTTAAACGGTCGTCGTAAGATCTTGTGGAAATAACATTCTTATAGTGGGAACGAGATGTATCGATATTATGGTTGTAAGCGGTCAAACCAGAATCTTTGAGAATTTTAGCCTGTTCATCGTCAATCATACCTAAAGTGACACATGTCTCCATTTTGAGTTCATCATTGATTTTCTTGACCATTCCCGCAATCTTCTTAAGTGCAGACTTACGACCTTTCATTTCTCTCCATGCAGAACCCATACAGAATCTGGTGGAGTTATTTTGCTTAGCAATCACTGCCTTTTCGTAAACCGTATCGAGATCCAACAACTTTGTTGCCTTTAAACCGGTATCATTGTGACTTGATTGAGAGCAGTACTTACAATCCTCGGTACAACCACCGGTCTTGATGGAAAGTAAAGTACAAAGTTGAACTTCACTCGGGTTGTGGTATTGACGATGTTGTAGCTGAGAGTAGAACATAAGATCGTTCAATGGCAGATTGAACAACGCAGAGATTTGATCTCTCGTCCATGTGTTGATTGGAGTAGTGGTGGTGAGTGCTTGTTTTAATACTGCAGAACCAGTAGGTACAGCATTGACACCATTGGTAGTGGCATTAGTAGCAAGTGCTCTTCTGAATGTGGTAGCAACGACTCTTTGCATTGTGTGTGGGCGATGTATTGTCGATTGGTGAATTACACAGCTCTGGTAAACCTAAAGACAGAGTTACTTTAAGAAAGAATAGAAGAAGTGTTTGAGGGTGTAAGAGCCATTTAAAACCTGGGGAAGTGGAAGGGCCAATGCCCAACAAACTGGCGTCCGACATACGTGGTGCGTGGGTGGATTGTACGTTGTGTGTTATACGGGTGGGAATTGTCCAATTGTGCGTGCGCCCGAAGTCATCTGGAGTCATCTGGAGTCGCGTGGAATCATCCGGAGTCATGAGGGAATCATTCCTGGTGGTCTGTGGAATCATGGCTTGAGGATTTAAGGTGGGATGTGGGATGGCTAGTAAGCTATTATTGATCGCACCTTGTGTTTGTGTTTGTGTTTGAGGAAAGCCCACATCAAGTCATTAATTGTATGATTTGGACAGCACTGCAACACAGCTATATAATCTGGAAAAATTTGTCGTTTCCTGCTAGCTGCCTGGAATGACACAAGAAGCGTCTAGCATCACATTTACAGCTCAGTATACACCGTACTCGTTAACAACTGGAAGCATAAAAAGCGTAAGGTTTGTTTAACACTCATCCACAAATATCGCTTTTGGGTAGCTGAATGTTTAGTGAATATTCCAAACCCTAAATGTGATGTCAGAGCGCCAAGAGCCAAAAGCCGCAATCCGCTAATGCTATACAAATCTGCGCCACCTGCGCCCCTTCGTCAGGTTTGTATTTATTTGATGGCGCAGGTGGCGCAGTCAGTAACGTCAGCTAAATGTTCCAGACACCGGATAGCGGAGTTCTACACAATGAACACACTAACTGTACGATCAGCCAACTCGTCCATTACTTCACAAGATATGGGGGTACTAGGGGAATCAGGGCTTAATGTGGGGTAGATAGCATGTTCTTCATGTGAATTGTAACAGTGTAACACAACACGTCCTATTCAAAAGACGGAATGATGTGCACCGCCAGCCATCCCCTTATTGGCAGTTTGCATGAGGTAACCCCGACGTGTGAGGACGTTGGCGCAATTGCCACCGTTGATTGTGCATAACATCCGCCAGTCACCCCACCTTATCCTTATGTAAGGAACAATGTACAATAGACCCGCTCTGTAGACTCCATTTTCCGGGCACTCTCCTCGATTTGGCCAATAAGTCCGTTCCCCACACTTGTCAGGCGGTTGTATAAAAGACCGCCGATGCCAGACGTTTGCAGCCACATCTCCGCTGTTCTTTTCGTTGCACTTCCTTGTTTTAATTGAGCTTAGAGACCAGCAACAACAGCAACAGCAACAGCAACAGCAACAGCAACAACAACAACAACAACAACCATGTCCCAACAATACGTCACTCTCAACAACGGCAAGAAGATCCCACAAGTCGGTTTCGGCTGCTGGAAGGTCAACAACGACACCGCCGCACAACAAATCTACGATGCGATCAAGGTCGGCTACAGATTATTTGACGGTGCACAAGACTATGGCAACGAGAAGGAAGTCGGAGAGGGAGTCCGCAAGGCCATTGCCGATGGCTTGGTCAAGAGAGAGGAATTGATCATTGTCTCCAAGTTATGGAACTCCTTCCATAAACCTGAGAATGTTGAATTAGCAATCAACAAAGTATTGAGTGATTTAGGCCTCGACTACCTTGATGTCTTCTACATGCATTTCCCAATCGCTCAAAAATTTGTCCCAATCGAGGAAAAGTATCCACCAAACACTTATTGTGGTGAAGGATCAGGCTTACAATTTGAAGATGTTCCAATTATTGACACTTGGAGGGCAATGGAGAAGTTAGTTAATGATGGCAAGGTCAAGTCTATTGGTGTCTCCAACTTCAACGGTTCTCTTCTTCTTGACTTGTTAAGAAGTTGCAAAATCAAGCCTCAATTATTGCAAATTGAACATCATCCATACCTAGTTCAACCAAGATTGATCAAGTTTGCACAAGCCAATGATATCCACGTTGTCGCATACTCCTCCCTTGGACCACAATCTTTCATTGAGATGGACCATCCAAAGGTCAAGGAGGTTAGTTCTTTATTGAAGCACGATTTGATTAATGAAATCGCAACCAAGCACAATGTCTCTGCGGGCAAAGTTCTACTTAGATGGGCTACACAGAGGGGTTTACTCATTATTCCAAAATCTAACAAGAAGGAGAGATTATTAGAAAACTTTCAAGTTAACGAGTTCGACTTGACCAAGGAGGAGATCGAAAAGATTTCGGGGTTGGACATTGACTTGAGATTCAATGACCCATGGACTTGGTGTGCAGAATGCCCAATCTTTGTCTGATGTAACTGTAATTCTGAAGGAAAATTGCCAGGTGCCATTTTTTATTGTTAGCCATTTCCTGTCTCCAGATATCGATATTTATAATGAAAACTAACGCCTTTATGTATTATCTCTAAACAATCAACTCATACAATACATCAGCTGTACATAAAATTGTATTATAAGGCAGAAACGGTAGGATCCTTGGAGACGTCGTCGTAGATATCGAATCTTCTTTGGACGCTAAAAGGAATGTTTCTTCTAACGGTGTCAACGACGTCCTTCTCCAAAACGGCATATGCAATATCTTCCTCGTGACCCAATTCAACAAGAATGCTTCCATCAGGATCAACAACCATACTATGGCCGTAACTTTGGTAACCACCTGCTGGATTTCTAGCTGGTGAACACATCAAAACGTAATTTTGGTTATCAATAGCTCTTGCAACTGCAAAGTTTGTCCAGTATTTTGGACCGGTGACGGTACTGAATGCACCAGGATACGCCATGATACCTGCACCGCGTCTTGCTGCAATAGTTGCCAATTCTGGGAATCTGATATCGTAACAGATTGCGAGACCTAAACGTGTATCTAATTCAGGAATGTCGAAAACTGTGGCTTTATTACCAGGCTTTAAGGAATCAGATTCCTTGAAAGTGATACCACCTGGAATGGAGATATCAAATAAGTGAACCTTACGATGCTTTGCAACAATCTCACCCTTTGTGTTGAAAACGACAGATGTATTGTAAAGTGCACCATCGGTTTCATCAACTTCTGGAATAGAACCACCAATGATGGCAACGTTGTTCTCCTTGGCGAGTTTGGACAGAAGTTGGGTGGTTTCACCATCTGGAATACGTTCTGCGTAATTCTTGAATTGGTCCACTGCGTATGGTGATTGGAAACATTCTGGTAACATTAACAGTTGTGGACGTGGTGTGTGTTGTAGTGCACGTTGCACAAAAGTGACAGTCTTTGCTAGGTTTGCAGCCTTGTCCGCTGAGGAGTGGAACTGGAGCAATGCAACAGGGAGAGATTTGGAGAGTGTGACGGCAGACATGTTCGATGGTTACAGTTTCTCTAACTTGAACCTGATGGAATTAAAGGAAGGGGCGTATGTGCCAATTGAAAGTGGAGAGGACAGGAAAAGAGGGTGGCCAATGGTCAGTGTTCAGTCCAAGAGAATGCTAGTCGCTGAGTGTAGAAATTCCGGTAACGGACGACTGCGAGCTAATCAAAATTTGGCAGAACTCCGTTCTTTCCCCACTCAATTAATGTGCGAAATGCCACAGTTAATGTGATAGACACGGGCTCCGTCTTAGGCATGGGTTTCTGTGAGTCAGAGTCAGAGTCTGCGAACATCACGCACGCCTAGTGTGAGGATATTGAGTAATGGGCATTTTACGTTTATATGTTCATAAATACATCTGATTGTGGACGAGCTCGATGCGTTGCGACGTGCGGCTGGACCTGCCAGCTGCCAGTTCAGAACTGAAGTCTGATCAATATACATTCACTTTAAAGCGGACGGTGCACCAACTAGTACACCGGTAGCTAATAAGGGCCTATTTCTGATGACCAGTATAACATGCGTAGAGCAGATGTGTTTGAATATAAAAGTGAACACTTCAGCGGGGCTCAGTACATGTTACATGTACAGAGTAATGAAATTTTGGTGATACCTGATCCTGAAAAATCGTCTGGCCAAGCCGACTTTTTAGTCCTGGTTTAACACTTCTTTCTTCTTCCCAGGTACACCACCAAAGCTACACCCATCACCTATAACACACAACAACTATGGGAAGTGGATATTATCAACAACAACCCCCTCCACAATATTATCAACAACAACCTCCGCAGGGTTATTACCAGCAACCACCCCAGCAACAATACTACCAACAGCAGCCGCAACCGGTCTACGTCCAGCAGCCACAACAACAGAGGGGAAACAATGAGAGCTGTCTCATCAGCTGCTGCACAACTCTCGCAGTCTGCTTGACCGCAAATCTACTCTTGAACCTATGTTTATTCTGAGTTTGTGGGCGCCCCGATACTTGAACAGTCAGTTTCTCAGATTCCCTGACTCCGGGAGCTGTACACGCATGTTGACTGGAGAAATCAGTCAGTACACTTAACCCACTGCATATGCTGCCGGTATACTTCTCTTTATACATTTATACCAATAACGACTATCATGAACACCCTGCCCCCGGTTCACCCCGCTTACTGAATGGCATCATCATCTTATTTCCGGTAACGGCCTGATTGGGAAATTTCGCCGCGCCATGATTCTACTATCTCCGAAGTCCGTGAATGAAAAATGGACACCAATAGATCTTTCGTGAACGTAAAGTAACTTTTTCTGTACACTTTTATCAGTTCCTTCACCAAGATAAAGGATTCTTTACTACAGCTACGTTATGTTACCAGCCACATCTAGAACTTTTGTCAGGTTCATTTCAAAAAGTCAAAAGCCTCTGCATGTTACCAAATGTCCACCTCCAAACTATGACACAGGATGCACATACTGTAACCCCACAACGGAGATGGAATCAACTATGAAGACCGACCCATCCACGATTCGAAACACTGCACCACCTCTGCGTAAGCTTGTTTTGTATCGCTCTAACAATAAAAATAATGACCACTGGGCGAAAAAAGTTGAAGTGTATGATCCAATGAGAAAAATGTCCAAGTATGGAAGAGGAAATGGTAACATGATTTCAATGACATCCCTCTCGCCTAAAGACTATTCTAAGGCAGACACGGAATTCACTTTCTATGTGTATCCAGACTGTCAAAACGTCACACTGCCGAACGAAGATGAAAACAATTTTAAAAAGTTATGGGACACACTCAATAGAGACGATTACAGTGACTTATCTGAATCTGGTTTCCCTACAGTACCGGAGACTAAAATACTTGCCATTGTTTGTGGGCATACACAGAGAGATATTAGATGCGGTGTTGTGGGGAAAATGGTTCATGACGAGCTTGAGAAGGTCATTGCTCACGAAAACTTATCAGATCAGGTTGACCTTGGTTATGTAAGTCATGTTGGTGGCCACGTCTATGCAGGCAACTTAATAATTCTCAAACCCAATGGGCTTATGGCATTCTATGGTATGGTTAGACCCCATCACATTCAAGGAATAGTGGAAAAGACCATCAAGAATAATGAAATCATTGATGAGTTGTCACGATACTAGCGCATAGTAGTTCGGACTTTGAGATTAGAGTGTCTCTCAAGTGTGTAATAGTTATATAGAATATAAACAAGCATTTCTGTATTAATTAGCACTGGTTCTTGCACCAGCACCTGAACGGATTAGTTCTAATGATTCTTCAGAAACTTGGACATTTGGTAATGAGAACTTTCCAGCCGTTTCTGGTTTTGGAAGGAAACCAATTTGAATCAAGTAAGCGACATAGATTGCCAAAACTTCCTTCGAGACACCTCTGCCAGCCGAGTAGTCTTCTCCGTTTGAGTTCCATTCCCTATCTGCAGTCAATACTTCGACAGCATTCTGATCATCAAGTTCTGGTGCTTTAGTGTCTTCAGGCAAGTCGCCAAGAACAAAATGCAACAATGGGAACACTGCTGAGTCCTGTCCATCTTCAATGATGTACTTCTCTAAAGACTTACACCACTCTCTGTACTCAGCCTTCATGACACTGAATCCAAATTCGTTCAATGCTGATAACATCTCGTTGAACTTGATTCTTGGATGTCCTGTGACTTGAACAACAGGAAGCTTGGCCTCGGTCTTGGTAGGTGGGTGAAGTGCAGAGGCAACCACAACCCTCGCAACGTGATCAACGGGAACAGTATTCACAGGATTGGTGATTTCAGGGTACGAGCCAACTTCAACACAACCCTTCAGCATTCTCAAAAGGAAGTCATCGGTATTCGCAGCACCAGTCTCGCTGAAACCTTGAACATAACCAGGTCTAATAATTGCACCCCTCAAACCAGCATCTCCTGCACGACGAATTATGTATTCGGCAGCCCACTTAGATTGACCATAGCCAGTTCCCAATCCAGTCTTAGCAGCCATTAAGTCATCAGCCTCGGGAATACCACCCTTGTCTTGGTCAGCTGAGTGTAAGTTAGCACCGAGACTGACATAATGGGGAACATCAACAGTAGACGTGGAGGAAACGAAAGTGAAATGTTTCGGCTTACCGATAGCACACATGTTCAAAACATTGATAGTTGAAATGACGTTCGCATCTCTCAACTTGTCGTATGGATACACCCAGTGAACCAATGCACCATTGTGAACAATCACATCGATAGTCTCAGTTAGCTTACCCCATTTGGAGTCTTCGAGACCAAATTGTGGAGTCGAAAGATCGCCCAAAACAACATGGATCTTAGATTCGTACTTGGAGTCCCACACACCATAAGTCTTACCGGTCTTGACGAGTCTTTGGAATCCAGAAACTTCATCCTTCGCACGAACATGTGCATAGATATTGATATCAAGTTTTGAACGAGATAGAAGTTCTCTGATAATGAAGGTACCAAGGAAACCGGTCGCGCCGGTAACAAAGACGTTAATAGGCTTAGATGGATCAAGCTTTTCAAGCGTCTCGTAAGTAGTCTTGAGTTCTGATTTTGAAAGCTTAACTGCATCTTCATAATAGTCAATCTTGACTGCAGATGAGTCTGCAGATTCGGTCACGTCCACTTCTTGGCCTTCTTCAGCTAATGAGAGACGTTCAACTTCTGCCGCAAAACCCTTAATGGTAGGATGCTTGAAAATGGTGTTTAGTGGAACATCAATTGCTAATCTCTTTCTCAATTCAAAGATCATTCTGGTTGCAAGGATGGAATGACCACCTAGATCAAAGAAAGAATCTTCGGGTTGTATAGAGGATGGTCTGTTTGGTAAGACAGAAATCCACAATTCCTTGATTTTCTGTTCCATTTCTGTGAACTGGATATCACTTGCGTCTTCATTAGAAGCTGAAAGCTCAGCAACCTGAGTGAGTTGAGATTCTGAAGGAAGCTGCAACTTAGGTTTGTCAACTTTACCGTTTGGATTCAATGGAAGTTTAGTCATTGGTATAATCAAGGTTGGAATAGAATATGACGCAAGACGTTTCTTCAAATGTAGCTTCAAGTCCTTGATAAGTTTGCCGTACTGAACGAGACCCTTAACAATTGGATCCATAATTTGCTCAATTTCTTCAGAAGCCGTTGTAAACTCTTTCAATTCTTCCACAAGCTTAGGAACAAAGAAGGTAACCAACAATGGTTCATTACTTTTATCCTTTCTAACCAAAGTGATGTTCTCTCTAATCAAAGGATGTTGAGAAATGTGAGTATCAATTTCACCTAACTCGATTCTGAAACCACGAATCTTAACTTGATCATCAGCACGACCACAACATTCACAGTTACCGTCAGGTAAATAGCGACCCAAGTCACCCGTACGATAGAGTCTATCCCTTGGAAACTTCCAGAACTGTCTCCATGGCTCTCCCTTGTCCAAAGCCTTGTCTTTGGCTACAAATTCATCTACTGGAATGTACCAATTGTTAACAAACTTTTCCTTGTTCAAGGCATCATTCATTCTGTAACCTTCTGCAAGACCAGCTGCTCTGACATAAATCTCACCGACTTCACCAATACCACAAGTTTGAGTTCTATCATTTCTGTTAACAACCAACAATTGGACGTTCAACATACCAGTACCAGCAGGCATGATATCCTTTTGAGTTTCCAAGAATCTAGCATCATTGTTTCTGCTTGGAATTTCAAAATAAGAGACCGCTCTTTGAGTTTCAGTGGTACCGTACATATTAACAATATAGCAGTTCTCTGCCAAAGTTTGTAATCTCAAACAATCTCTCTTGGTCAATATATCACCCACAAAGAAGGCGTGATGTAAGGAGCTGATCTCAGCTGTGGCTTGTGCACTCAATAATTGACCCATAGCTGGAGTTAGATGAGTTACTGTTGCACCGTGCTTACCCATCCACTCTGCGAGCTTACCTGGAGTACCTATATCGTCTTGAGTTGGAACGAGTAATGTTGCACCAAGAAACAATGGTGTGAACATATCTCTTTGAATTGGATCATGAGCAATACCAGAGAGCATAGTAAACTTGTCCTTCTCGGAGAGGTTAAAAGTCTTTGCCATCCATGGGAAATAGTATGCAAGAGAGAAGTGTCTTCCAAGAACACCCTTAGGCAAACCTTCAGATCCGGAGGTGAAGGAAAGGGTAGGGTTGGAATCTGGACCAACGACAACGCCTGTTCTCTGAGACTTATATTGTACGTAATCTTCCAAAATATCGTTGCCACCATCAACAATACCACCATGTAGGGAACCGTCATCCTGAATTTCGATTTCCGGGATTCTTGTAATAACATGTAGCTCATCCTTGATATAGTCTTCGACAAGATCATCAATAACGCCGGCTTTCTTGATACCGATAATACCTTGAGGATTTGCCACTTTCAAGTAAACAGTCTGTCTTGCAGGTGGGTAAGCGGGATCAATGACAGAGAATGTTGCGCCAGCCTTCAAAACACCCATGACGGAAACCATAAGATCCACACCTCTGTAGGCGTAAATCATGACGATATCACCGCGCTTGATACCAGTTTTGACAAGATAATTTCCCACAATATTGGATGCTTCGTTGATTTGTTTATAGGTGAAATGTCTGTCCTTACCTTGGGTATCTAGGAAAGAAGCTGTTTCAATGACACAAGTTCTCTCAGGGAACTTTTCAGCATTGTCGGAAAATATGTCTTGAATTGCACCTCTGAAGTTCGACCAGTCCAAGTCAATGGTTGGGTCTGGAAGAACTGATTTTTGAGATGGCGTGATCAAGCTAATCTTAGAAATGAATTTGGATGGATCTTCTGTAACAGCATTAATAACTTGTGTGAATTGTTCGGCGAAATATTGGATTCTTGAACTCTTGTAAAGTAACGAGTTATAGAAGATTGAGAGCTTGTTGCCTGATGGACTGTAGTAGAATGACATATCTCTAATGGAGCCCTTAACCGTAGTCTCCAAAGAGTCGGAGTTGGTGGTGTATTGGAAAGTAGACTTGTAAAGAGCGGGTGGCTTTTCAAGAGACTTGGAAGATTGCAATGCGTCTACAATAGCCTCAATAGGAACGTTCTTTGAATAGAATTCTTCGTATGTGCTCTTGACTTGATCGTATAACTGTTGGAATGTCTTAGTTGGATCAATCGATAGTCTAATGACAAATTCGTCTGCACCCAACTCGTTGTTAGTACCTATAGTGACATCATCATCGCCTGTCAATCTGTAAGTAAGTAAGATGTAGACGGTAAGTGCCTGAAAAAAATCAGCCTTTGCAGGAAGTTCAAACTGGAAAGTATCTTGTGCAACACTTCCATCAGTTGGTCTCTGGAAGTCGAATGGCAAGATATTTAACGTTGGTGAATCCAACGTCTGTGTCCAGAAGTCTAAGTCTAGCATTCCGTGATGTCTATATGCTCCTTGCGTATATCTGAAGCAAAAAAACAATTAGCTGTGTCACAATCTAAAAGAGCTAAAAGAAACAGCATGCCATGCCATTGGAGTGAAATATCGCTGACTCTGAAATAGGGGGTCCGGAATAATAGCGGTCGACTCAGCTTGCAGATAGTGCGAAATGAGTCAATTTGCCGTATGGCGCGCTTCGCCCAATCGAGTAATTCTATTCCAAAAGTTAGGAAAGCAGAGTTGGCGACGCGTCGATTCATATGTCACTTAAACAGTGCGAACGGCTTTGGCTGGGATTTTGAGGTTCATGATACAACTGGTAATGACGGTGCAGGCTCCAGAGGTACAAAGTGGGGAGAAGTTGTCAAAGCAGCGCACCCAGAACAGAACATAATACGGCATCAACAAATGTCACAGAGGAAACTATTACAGTACGTACTAGGATGAACCCGGCCGAAATGGTTTACATCGCAGGGAAATATTTGGCTTGTTGAGGGCATTTGAACACAGCAAGAATCACGATATAAGAACATACTACTAACACTGATACAATTAATTGATCACATTTCATGCAGGGAAATTGACAGAGTCTTCAAAAAAGTCAAGGAGGGTCTTGATGAGTTTGATTTCATATATGAAAAGCTCCAGGATTGCGACAATCAGTCGCAGAAGGAGAAATTGGAGTCAGATTTGAAGAAAGAAATCAAAAAACTCCAGAGGTCCAGAGAGCTGATCAAAAACTGGATGAGTGGAACTGAGGTCAAGGATAAGAAGTCACTCATAGAACACAGAAAGATGATTGAGCGGGAGATGGAGCGCTTTAAGGAAGTGGAGAAGATGATGAAGACGAAAGCTTTCTCGAATGAAGCATTGGCCTCCACAAACGAAGTCATTGATCCAAGATCAAAAGAGAAAATGGAGACTGCTGAGTTCATTCAGGGTAATATTGAAGAACTTCAGATACAGATGGAATCCATGGAAGGTGAGATCCACCAGATTCAATCCACATTGAAGAAGAAGAAATCAGATGCTGCTAAGCAAGCACAGATTGTGGGTCTTCAAGAGAGTTATGATAGACATAAATGGCACATTACCATGCTTGAATCAATTCTCAGACATCTTGAGAATGATAACCTTGATGTGGATCAAATCAACGATGTCAAGGAAGACATTGAGTATTATGTGGAGTCTAACCAAGATCCGAACTTCATCGAGGACGACACATTCTATGACGTCCTTGGGTTGGATGACTTAGAAGATAGCTTTGCTGTGATACCGGGTGATGAGTCTGAACTGATTGGAAGTTCCAGTAGGTCGCACTCTGTTGCAGATGATACGTGGAAGGATAAGGATGACAAGAATGATAAGGATAAGGAGAGAGAAAAGGAAAAGGAGAGGGAGAAAGCTATCAAGAAGGAGAAGAATGTCAAAGCAGAGAAATTTGGTACAACGTCGAAGCTTACTAGGTCTGTGTCGCCGCCAACTACTTCATCTGCCGGAGCCAATATACTAACTAACAGTGGCGTGAAACAAGCAACCCCTGTTGGTACTCCCAAGATCAAGTACGCTAGTGCCGTGTTGTCAGGAATCAAAAAGACCCCGGTATCAAATTCTTCAATGTCATCTCCAACCATAAGTACATTACAACCGGCAGTACAGACACCTACCTCGATATCGTATGCCTCACTAGCGCAATCCGTCAACGCCTCGAATGCAAAAGCACAACAGGCGCGATACGCAAGTCAGCAGATAACAGCGCAACAGGATGGCTTAGATGGTACGAATACCTTAGGCGGATCTACTGGAATCTTGACAGCATCTTCGTCGACCTTTGATGCTGTCGCTGATTCCACGGCACCAATCCCAACTACAGATGCTTCAAATGCGGCTGCTTCTTCGCAAGAGACTCCATCACTTTCGAGTGCTACTGACTCCACTTCTATGCCTACCACTGGGTCCATCCAGTCTCAGAGTAGACAGTCTACGGTGGAAACGCCAGTACACAATGCTCTGCCCCGCATACCGCTTGAACAAATAAGTGAGCTTGCATCACAAAATGCAAACAGAATTTTGAACAACTCAAATGCCAAGAATCCTCAAATCAACAATATCCAAGAGAATCTTGCATTTCTCAACTCTGAGAATTATAGTAACTTACCACAAGGATTTGAGAAATATTTGCAGTCATTGGAGACCGTCAAAGATCGCATCTTTGAGTTTAAGAAGCCTGAAGAGTTGCATGTGCCCTCGAAGAAGTCTCAGCCACCTCCAATGCTGTGCGACTTGAAACTTCCAAAGCTCGAAGATATCACTGTCTACCTTGAATCTTCACTACTCAATTGTCCTGACTCTTACGATTCTGATAAGCCTCATAATTACATTCCTGCTAATCCATTTGTCACGCAACCAAGTTTCCCAACGGAACCTTTACCTGAGATGATTGGATCGACCAAGTTACTTGAGAAGGTCAATTTAGACACATTATTCTATGGTTTCTACTATAACAACCTACGTTTCCCCTCGAAATTCACGGCATTCCACAATCTCGAATATAACTCTGATGATGAGTACTTACAATACATCATTGCCAAAGAATTGCATCGCCGTGGCTGGAACTACCAGTCCCAAACACACACGTGGTTCAGCAAGGATGATGAGAATGATTCTGCAACTGTCATCAGTGGTGATGCTACAGGCAACCACTGGAGGAGTTTCGACTTTACAGATACTTGGATGGTGAGAAGAAACACCAACTTTGACTACAACGTCGCGGATGTTGAAACTGCATACTTCTAGCTTCTAGCCAGCCCAACTCCTGTATCATGCACGTGTGTAAATACTGCCCCTTGTACTATAATAGATTATGTTGAATGACCTTTTCTTGGTCTCCGTTTACGTGCATGCAAAGCGGAAACCAGAAACCAAGCCCGTAAGTGGCGAGTTTCAAACCCAGCTGATGTTCTGGACTATCATAATTAGATTCTTGTCATCACCTGTTGGAGTTACGATCGTTCGCCGTACGTTCTGCATTCTTGACGAGCTGTTCTTGTTTCTCGTCGGGGTTTCCCAATACGGACGAGGGAAGTAAGAAGTGAGGCTCTCGGCCGACGGCGTCCAATAGAGTTTCTGATAAGCAGCGAGACACTTCCTCTTTGAGCGTAATCATCTTTTATTCGTATTTCTGCTTGTAATCTACTATAAAAGCAAACGTTTGCTGCTTCGAGCTTGCTAGTCGAATGAGTACATTGATAGTGTTTACAACTCGGATATCTCGCCAAAAATAAGCGTGTGCACTGACAAAATGGCGTATCACGGCGAGGAACCATTACTACAATGCGGCAACGACTTTACCGTCGATTGTGAAAAGAACTCTACCGGCACTGGTGCCACAACTAAGAAAGCGGGATTTGGTGTTAAGAAGCTGGTATTCTTAGCATTCATTGGTCTTGCATTTGCTTTCTCCCAATGGGGCTCCTATGCTACACTTTCTTGTGGTCACGGCGAAGTACCAAGAGCTAAATACATCTCTGTGAATAGTGACCAACCATTATGTCCCGTTCCAGTTAAGGTGGATATCAAAGAGCACGAAACTGTCCAGTGGATTTTGAACGACGAGAAGTACCACGAAGGTGTCGTTGACAGGTTTTCAAAGTCACTACAAATTGACACTGTTGTCTATGACGAAACCAAGAACTACACTAAAATGGCCGAATTTCATAACTACCTAGAGAAGTACTACCCATTGACCTACAAGACGGCTGAAGTTCACAAAGTTAACGAGTACGGCTTGGTTTTCTATTTTGAAGGTTCCAACAAGGATTTAAAGCCAGTCATGCTTGCAGCTCACATGGACACTGTTCCAATTGGCGATCCAAACGATTGGACTGAAGACCCATTCAGTGGTAGATTCGATGGTGAGAAATTCTATGGTAGAGGTGCTAGTGATTGTAAGAACTTGCTCGTTGGTCTCATGGAAGCCGTTGAATTGCTCATCAACAATGGAGAAGCGGACTTCCAAAGAGGCATCATTTTGGCATTTGGCTTTGATGAAGAGAAGAGTGGTTGGGACGGTGCTTCCCATATTGGAGACTTTTTGGTTGACAAGTTTGGTGAGAACTCTGTGGAGGCTATTGTTGACGAGGGTCCTGTCATGTTCCTCGATACTTTGGGTGATTACTACTCTATGATTATCAATGGTGAAAAGGGATATATTGACCTGGAAGTGGAAGTTACCACTCCGGGTGGACATTCTTCCAACCCTAGAGACCACACCTCCATCGGTATGCTTTCATATTTCCTTAGTAACTATGAGAATGAGAAGTTTTCACCTCTTCTTGTTGAAGAGAATCCTATGATGAGCTTTTTTGAATGTGTCGGTGAGCATGGTCGTCTTCCTGAGGATATTGCCGATGCTGCGAAGAGTGTTAGATACGATGAAGATGCCAGAAGCCTCATTATCAATTACACCAACTCTGTTCCTGCTATAGCATACAGTATGAGAAGCTCTCAGGCGATTGATATAATTGATGGTGGTGATAAGGCTAACGCATTACCGAGACTCGTGAAGGCTGTTATTAACCACAGGCTTGCGTATGGCAATGATCTAGATACAGTGCTAGATAAGGCATCCAAGCACGCTAAGAAAACGGCGGAGAAGTACGACATTGGGTTGTATGTTGGCGATAAAGAAGTTGTTCCGGAAACTGAAGGTGGTAAGATTACCGTCAGCTTGTTCAGTAAGTACTTGGAAACCGCAAAGACCACATCCAGCGACGACGACTTCTGGTTTCAATTCACGGGTATGATCAAATCATTCTACGAAGATGAAGTTTTCCCAGAGAAATTCCATTCACTCTCAGCTGCTGATAAAAAGTTCATTGTCACTCCAGGTGTCATGACAGGTAACACTGACACGAGACATTATTGGTCCCTCACTGACCATATCTTCCGCGTGCAGCCTGGCTCTTTAAACATCTTTGATGCTAACATCCATGGTCCTAATGAATGGGTCGACCTTGCCTCTCACTTACAGGTCATTTCCTTCTACTACAATTACATTTCTCACTTCGGTGGTGGGGAGTACAAACATTAAGCTATTACTTCCGTTCACGGTGTTCTACTATTGTCTAATCCAACAATCTGTGTATTTTTTTCGTATCCAGTTACTCTCATATGCACAGCTGCACGTTGCAAACACCAGTCCCGGCACCTCAAACCTCGCACCCCTTGCAATTGGTGAATGTACGTCGCACATCTCCTGATAGCTGCTGATACACCCCGCTACGTCACCGTCTGGGATACCCTTCCCTACCCTTCCCTTCCCTTCCCCGTTAACCAAGCTACCTACTCAGCCCGTGTGTCTCGTTCTTCTCGGATAATCTCTAAGCTCCAAGTGTTACATAACATAAGGTTTAAGGCCAGGATGCATCTCGCGCCACGCACCGGCCTGTCCTGGCCCACTAGCTGGCACTCCACTACTTCCGGTTCCTTTATCTACTGGGTTGCTTCTCCCTTCTCAGCAGCGCATCTTATAGCATAGGACAGCACCACACGCCATTGTACCAGACTAGAAAACCTATCTTGCACAACTATCAATAACCACTACACAATGCCAAACGTCTTAGTTGTTTCCAACAGAATTCCGGTGACCATTTCTGAGAATGCAAGAGAATACACCAACGACTCCGATGAATTCGAGGACGTGCCAAACACCTACTCTTATAAAATGTCATCAGGAGGGCTAGTCACCGCTCTTCAGGGACTCAAAACGCCCTTCCAATGGTTTGGATGGCCTGGTATGAACGTTAACAACGATACTGACAAGAAACGTATTGAATCGGACTTGAAGAACCAGTTCAATTGTTACCCAGTGTGGTTGTCCGAAGAAATTGCAGATTTGCACTATAACGGGTTTTCAAACTCCATTCTATGGCCATTGTTCCACTACCATCCTGGAGAGATGAACTTTGATGAAGTTGCATGGGCTGCGTACATTGAGGCCAACAAGCTTTTCACTGAGGTGATTTTCCAAAGAGTGCAAGAGGATGATATTGTGTGGATTCACGACTACCATCTCATGCTCGTCCCAACCATGTTGAAAGAAAAATTAGATAATGCCGGCTTCAAGAATGTTAAGCTGGGATACTTCTTACATACCCCATTCCCATCAAGTGAAATCTATAGAATTTTGCCAGTTAGGGCCGAGATATTACAAGGTCTTTTGGGTTGTGATTTGATTGGGTTCCACACTTACGATTATGCAAGACATTTCTTGTCTTCTGTGGAGAGAATTTTGAAGCTACCAACGAGCCCGCAAGGTATCAGATATCAAAACAGAGAGATCACTGTTGGCGCATACCCAATTGGTATTGATGTCGATAAGTTCCTCAATGGTTTGAAACAAGATACTGTGCAAGATCGTATCAAACAACTAAAACAAAAATTCGGTGAAGACACTAAATTGATCGTTGGTGTCGATAGACTAGATTATATCAAGGGTGTTCCTCAAAAACTCCATGCCTTTGAAGTGTTTTTAGAGACTCATCCTGAATGGATTGGTAAGGTTGTGCTTGTTCAAGTGGCAGTTCCATCCCGTGGTGATGTGGAGGAGTACCAAAACTTACGAGCTAATGTTAATGAGTTAATTGGTAGAATTAACGGTAGATTCGGTACTATTGAATTTGTTCCTATTCATTTCTTACACAAATCTGTCACTTTTGAGGAATTGATCTCATTGTACTATGTCAGTGACGTCTGTCTTGTCTCCTCTACAAGAGATGGTATGAATTTGGTCAGTTATGAATATATTGCATGTCAACAAGCAAACCGGGGTACATTGATCCTATCTGAATTCGCAGGAGCAGCACAGTCCTTAAATGGTGCTGTCATCATCAACCCTTGGAATACAGAGGAATTGGCAGAAGCTATCAATGAAGGTCTCACAATGAGCGAGGAAAAGAAGACGAGCAACTTCAACAGTATGTTCCGTTACGTGAGTAAATACACGGCAAGCTACTGGGGTGAAAACTTTGTGAAAGAACTCACCCGCCATAAGTAAACGAGTTGGAATTTCCTAAATTTTCACCAGCAGCCTTTTCGCCCGTCATTACATTTTATAACTTTCTAAATATCCAATATCAACTTACACCCCCTACTGTCTTTCACATGGTGCATATCTACATGCGCAGATGCAGTACCACTTATACTCGCAGCTCTGTTCCGGTCACCAGCTCGTCCAGCCCCAGTAAAAGCCGTAAGCCTTAAAGTGAGCGCTTTAGCGAAAATGCCAACTTCGACAAATTTGCGTTGTCTGTGCATTCTGCATCAAGATTAGCAGTCGTTCTACCAACCACGTATCAGTAGCTGTTTCACATTCCCAAGACTGCATTGACCGCTGCACAACACATACAGGCTCTTCGCATAGCATTAAACCAAAATGGGGAACTTGATGTCCACTCCCGTGACGGAGAAAAACATCACTCTCGTGCAGCATGACCATATCTCACACGCCATCGGAGAGATGCAAGGTTACCGTTTACAAATGGAGGATGCATATTGTGATCTAGACGACGTCGTGGAGATCAACCTTCATCCGAGTCATCCAGCATATAGAGACGCAAATACAGACCTTGTACCTAACACAATTGAACGAAATAGAACCGATGTCTCTCTCACGAGTATAACGAGTGAAGCGACAAATGCAAGCATGAATACGGCCAATTCTGTAATCACTACTACAACCACAAACAGTGATATCTTGAAAACTATGCGCTTGAATGTATATGGTGTCTTTGATGGTCATGGTGGCACTAGTGCTTCGAAATTTGTCAGTGAAATATTACCCTTTACAATCAAAAGAGCCATCGAAACGGAGATAAGTAAACTTACACTCGATGATAAGTTAAAAATATTAAACCCAGATAACGATGAAACCTTGCTTCTGATAAACTTCCCCAAGATATTAAAGGATTGCTTCATGAAGGTGGATAGCAAATTTTACTATGATCCACAGAATAACAGTGGATCGACCGCGGTTGTTGTGGTGATCTTTAAGAACTACATAATAACGGCAAACACGGGTGACTCGAGAGCCATTCTATCGAGGAATGGGTTTGTTAAAAACTTATCCTTCGATCATAAACCCAAAAATCTGGGTGAGTTCATGAGAATACATAATGACGGTGGGTATGTATCCCAAAATAGAGTCAATTCTGTACTTGCTCTCAGTAGAGCCTTTGGAGATTTCAACTTCAAATTACACAATAACAACAACTATGGTAGATTCAATCAATCAAAGAATAATAAAAGGATAAAGCTCACCGCACCTGAAGAATTTCAAGTTACCGTTGAGCCTGATATCATCATACAAAGGATAAACAAGACTGAAGATGAATTTCTGGTAATTGCTTGCGACGGCATATGGGATTGCTATAAGTCAAATGAATTGCTGGAACTCATAAGACATCAATTGTCTCTCGGTAAAAAACTAACAGAAATCAACGAAATTGTTTTGTCAAACAGTATAGCCAGAGCAAATACTGTCACTGGAGTTGGATTTGATAATATGACTATCATAGTGGTTGCCTTACATAGTGAAACCAATGGTTTGGATGCATGGTATCGACTAACAAAGAACAAGATTCTCGATGAAAAATTCGGCCCACTGGGGCATTGAGTCCTTCCACCCTGTACTCCAAGTGCAATAGCACAACAATCTTTACATTGAATCAATCATTTACTGGCACATATATGAGCAAACATCGCTCGTTCCTTTTACATATCTTTTCTCAACGGTAATATCTTTAATGTCATCATGCTATAAACTTTTCTTCCGCTGGCACGATCGTTTCTGTCATATTTTCATTCCTGCCTAAAATGGTCCTCTCTCTCTTTGTATGTCTAGAATTAATTTAGTGCGTACCTTTTCTACTACACAATTGAATACTTACTTTACTGCACGTTAAATAACTCCTTTTCTGACTCCGACAGCCATCGCGTAGCACTTCCCTTCGTTTTGGATGTCAATGCCATTTTACCGTCTCTTTTGTCAAAACTTGCAAACTTAAATCCAGGACAATTCTGTCCTTTGAAACTCGACATGCATAACCAACCATAATAGCCCACATTTGTTCCCTTGAATAGCCGCCTTAAAATCATTCTACTCTGACACCGGTCACAAAATACCTTGTTTTCTCTAAATTCTGGATACTGCATTCGAAATGTCAAGTTGTATCTTACTTGACCTACTTTCTCATCTGTCTTCAAAAGTGAATTCTTCAATGACGGTACTGCATGTTTGAACAACTCTTGGGTCGATGGTAGCATTACCAACAATGTATTGCTAGCTAATGGTAGTTCATATATCACAGAGTTAGATGGAAAACTCCGACGTAACCTAAACACTCTCGTTGAACCGAAAGTAAGAGAGGCAATTGTAGGCATTGGCCCTATATTGGTAAGTTTATCGCTGTGCCAGTCTAAATGAGACTTAATGTCTGGATAATAGTTCCCCACGCATATATCACTTGTCCAACCACTGGTTATGGCATATTCGGGAACATCATTCGATTTGGTGTATTCTTCTAAAACTTCGTTAACTTTCTGATCTATATGTCCCTTGCAGCGCAACAATTCGGGAGGATATTTCACAGCTTTGAGCTCGGAGCTTGAATAGACCGGGTCATAATCAGCATGGGTATCATTGCTATAGAAGATGCTTTTCTGGGTTGATGTGCATAAATTCCCAGCGATGTAGAACTGTTTGGCTTTGAAAAGCATCTTTTGGCGTTCCAAAGCTTCCAACACACTCGCTGCCTCTTCTTTAGGAAGAAAGTTCCTGCAAACTCTAACATTTGGTAAGTTCAATTCTATTTCTTCCTTTGTATATAATGTGAGTGTCTTTTCCGTTCCAGTTTGACTGATTTTACGGGCTTTCATCAAAAATGATAATGAATTCTTCAATTTTGCTTCCTCAGATGTTCTTTTGAGTGGTAATTTAAAAACTTTGTCCTCGCGTGCTCCCTTGTTGCTATCGGAGGTAATAATCTTATCTGTAGAAAGTTCCGGTGCTTGTGAAGTATTTACTGACAAGTGCTCACTTGTAGTTTGGTTTTCGAAGTCCTGGTTCCCAGCTAAAAGCTTTGTGGCACCCTTGACAGAACCATCGCAAGCAATTAGAATATCAAGCAAAAACTCCGCATTGCAATTTGGAAATAGATCACTCAGCTTTTGTAGTTTTGTTTCGGTATCCATCTTCTGGTCCTTGTTGAGCAACTGCACAGAATGTGAAGAAATACAGAAAGTAACAGCTTAAAGAATATAGAAAGCTTCAGGTAACATACGCGTTATGTACGCGTCAAATTAGAGTTTTGCCTCAACTCCATTACAAATTTCCCTGTAGGCTTCGCTACAGCCGTACCTCGAATTGCAGGATGACAATTTACCCCGATCTTTGCTGGTTATTTCACTGTTAACCCAGTTACTTGAGTACTCGCTAATCTACTTCTAGCAAAGGACCACAGAATACGTGGACAGTGATAATATTATACATTATGTACAGCTAACAGTTACAATTGCGAAGCTCCAAAACTGAGAGGTCATCATGCGTCAGATGTTCAATGCTCTTCAGTTATTGTAATAGCTTATCCTCTACCCAGTCTTGCATTTGAATTGCCTTGATCATCTCGTTCTCACCATATGAGACTCCGAATGTTGCGTTAGTCCTTAACGATCTGTTCATCCACTTCTGTGCAATCTTGCACCTTTGAAGCTCCCCATTCTTGGATGGTGACAGTCCGGTACCATCAACAAAGGATACAATGTCAATTACAATCTTAAATTTGTTCAAGACTTTCAATATCATCAAGGGAGTAATCGTGCTGAGGCTGCGCTTCGTTGTGATAGCAGCAATAAGCACCGTAAAGTCTCCTGCCTTGAAAACGCAGCATCTACTGATACCATCAAACGTTTCCATGCAGTGCTCAATGTCTTTGGCAAAGAACTGCAAGCCGCAGTATTCAAAAGTTTCATCGATTTTGCCTAAATTGTACAGCAACTGCATCTCGACCATAGAATTCTTCTCCGTCTTACTCACTGTATGCAGAAACCCAAAATCTCCTGTTCTCAGGTAAGTGTTGCCATTAATGGATAATTTGCCCTTCAAAAACTCCTTGTTGGATGCATTATCGTCTTTCCCTGCATACGCATCGAGGGTGTTATCTGAAGAAACCCATATCTCCCCAAATTCCCCAATTTTGCATAGTTTCTCGGTTTGGGGGTTGACTATGACAACTTCGGTGTTCACAGAAACAACTCCTGAATCGACAACGGGGATGGCTTGAGGTGAATCTTTAGGGTTCACGATACTGATATAACCCTGAGATAACGCATGTGGATCAAGCCAAAGAATTGTGGGCTCAAACGATAGGAAAGACCTCGTGCTTACCAATGGGTTCATTTGGTGGTCATACACATGAGATATTGCTTTCGCCTTGATGTTAGACATTTCAAGAAGCTCTTTGTACTTGACGTGCAACAGTGGATCGGCACGACAATCTTCATAGGTCAACATTAAATTCCTCATGTTCTTGAGATTGATCTTAGCAATCGCCTTCCTGTCAAGAGCATATGTGAGCATTCTATAGTCCAAATAAGCATTTTCGACCCTATATCGTTCAAGCGCTTGGAAAAATGTTCCACAGTGGAAACCGTACTCATTTGTGGACATCAAATAAGTGGTTGCTCCCAAATAAACACCTAAAACACCGCTGAAAAGAAACCCCAAACCAGCGGTGTATTTGGCACAACCGACTATAGGTGCTATACTGTTCATTTGGCATGTCTCCTTCAAACTTAAACATGCATGCAGAAGGTTTTTGTGAGTAACCTGTGCAGCAGTATATTCGCTATCAGGTGAAATACTCAACCAGATCATGCAGGTTTTTGCCGAAAGTTTTGACGTTTTTTGCTTACACCGGTACTGCTCCATTTTTTTGTACGTTGATTTCCCGTTGGATGAAGCTTTGGAATGCTTAGAAGTATTTCTAAGCTTTGGTATAGTTATTTTGAACTTCAGAGAGAGTTCCTTCATTTTGGAGCTCACGGGCTTATTTTTGAAAGCTGATTCAGTCTCGTTATTGACAAAAATGGCTTGAACGTTGTATTCTTTAATCAAATTGACTAGCATTTCCGCATCCTCGCCTGCAGATTGAATATCTTTACCAAAGGGCTCCATTGGAATAACAACCAAGCCTGCCATCCAGCAAGCATATAAGCAGCCAAGATATTCTTCGCACAATGGGTACATGAGAACAACTACATCACCAGCTGAAAGAACCTTCTTCTCCAGAATATATGAGCAAACGGAAAACACTCTATTCTCAAACTTCTGCCATGTGGTAAGCTGTTTATTCTCTTTAATGACAAGACCTTCAAGTTGGGCATAGGCAAGTTCGTCGGCTTGCTTGTTAGCTCTGAATTCCAGTAGCTGATAGAAGCTCTTGAAATCAACCAAGTTGGCGCGCGATCTGTAATCAACAGTCGCATCACGCTTATCCAATCCAGAACTTTGTGTGGTTGCATAGCTGAGCAAGTCTCCTCTGAGGGATGTACTATATGGAGACCAAATACCACCCTTCAGATCTTCACCGTGGAAAATAGTTCCCAATGAATTATAAGGTCTGAACGCCACATAAACGCTTGGTAAGTAACCCTCCAGAAACCTTCTTTTTGTCAAAGTATTAGCAATCTCCAACCTCCCACTCTTCAAAGACCTTGAAAGAGATCCACTTTTCGTGATAACAATAAAGAAAAGCCTTATATTATGATGTTTTTCCAATAGATCGAATGCTTCGGTGATCATAGATTGTAGTTCAACTTGAGCACTCTTCGATGTGTCAGTGCTCAAACCAGATTCAATTATACCTACTGGCAAATATTCTCTATTCACTTTTAAGTTGAAAAAGGAGCCATCTTTGAAGTATGGCAAATATTTCGCCAGGGTTTTGACCAAGTGGACTGAATAGTGATACTTGTAAACGAACTTGTTCTGAAGATTTTCCGTTAGATCGATTTTTTCCGAGAGTATGTTGTTTTTTTTCTTTTGAGATTTCTGAAAGCTCTCCATATCGGACATTGCTGAAACGTTTCTACTGTGGCCATTTTCTGGCTTCTTGATAAGTGAACCAGTGCTGTCATTGTTGTTTTCATCAGTTGAAAGTGAAAGATACTGGTCATACCATGTGACTCGTTGATTGACTCGGTCTTCATAGAGGCCAAGGACGTATATCATACCATTGTAGATGAACCCGAGAAGACCTGTTCTGACAAACTTTAGGCTCAATATACCTTCATAATCTGAGCACTCTGCCTGGAATATTTGTTGAGTATCATCTATAAGCCCCCAGTACCCACCTGAGATGCAATTTGAGTCTACCCATATTTCACCAACCTCAGATACGCCACTTAAAATCTTGGTTTCTGGGTTCACTAGAGCCAGAGTTGCATCAGGGACGGGGTAGCCGAAAGCACCAACTCTTACGTAGTCAGAATCTGCCTTGTTCTCAGATGAGCTAACAGGTGGTGGCGAATCATTGATAATTTTGACAGAATTCGTTGAAAGTGATTCCTTATCAATTAAGATTTCAGCAAGCTTATCTGAGGAGTCATTGTCTCCAAATTCATCATCAATATCATCATTCTGTGAGCTTTGGTTGAAAATACACCCTAACTGATCTTCATGTCCATACCAGTCTCTCATAGTCACTATAGCACCACCATGCTCATGGAGGGATAAGAAAGGTGTCACAACACGTTTCGGGTGTTTGCTTCCCAAAGGTTTAAGCCAACGATCACTTAGAATCTCGTTGAACTCACAATCAACAGAGTGGGTATCGATCAAGCACCATTTAATGGAAGATAAGTCCACCTTCCTCTTGCTAAAGGTTCTTGTGTTCTGGGGAAAGGATTGATAGTTGTAGACGACCGATTTGAGAACGTAATAATCTGTCAAGAAGACGGAAGTTCTGTAAGATGATAGCACATTGGCCAAAAGCCCTGGCACCTCTGCTGTCTTATGATACACCCATACAAACAAATTTCCACTGTAAACTGAAAATAGGATGGACATTATCATACCTATCGACCCCCTCACATCCAATGTACTCAGTATATTATTACGAGCAGAGGTTTGTTTCAATGTTGACCTAACTAGTGGTGCTTTGATATCTGGAGAAGTAGATAGCATCTGATCTAGCATTTTCATTTGGCTTAATATCGTTCTGTGGGATATCACCACCCCCTTCATTTCACCATTCAAACCACGAGTGTAATCGATGTATGCTAAATCTGAAATTTTCAAAGGTGGATCACCGTCTTTTTTGGATGGTTTGTAAACGCCCATATCAGTTGTTCTCCAAACTGCCATCCCCTTTGGCCAAACGGATGCCTTGCTCTGCTTGCTGACCTTTTCAAAATGCTTAGATACGGAATCAGACATCAAACAAAGGTGAGACTGAGTGTCATTCATGATAGATACCAGTTCCCTGGTAGGTATGGAACTGTTCAATGGCACTGCAACAACACCTGATAGGAAACATCCGAAAATTGCCACCATGAAATCGATCACTTCCACATTCTGATAAATGAGACACACTCTATCACCGGGATATAATGCTGCCTTGTTTTTGATTTGTTTAGCAATTTTTTCGGCTCTGTAATAGAGCTTGTCCCACGTGATAATCTTATCTTCACGACCTTTTTCGTCGACAACAAGTACTGCGGGTTCTTTCTCATACATGCGTGCCCTTTTACGCAAAATCATGGCGAGGTTATCAAACTCGCGGTCAGCTTCAACATGCGATGTAATATCTCTAGGGTCCAAAGGTTTTTGCAATTCTTTTCTAATGTCTTGGCTATGGTGACCAACCAAATTATTATACTTTTGTAACGCATCCTCATCATAAAATGCTGAACGACTGTTCGAGCTTCCGTCAATGGAGTGGGAAAACCGATGAGAAGATGGTTCGTAAAAGTCTTCTGATAGTCCTGCAGATGTGGGAACAGATCCCCTCGACTGCACAGAGGTGAGAGGTATATGAAGCGAGTCTGAGTAAACAGTGGATCCAACGCTGCTCTCTGTGTCACCATTCTGGGGCTGATGTCCACTACTCATGTGTAACAACTCAAACCTTCTCTTTGTGTAACCTTTTTCTGTCAAGTAGCCATCGTGAAAGTCTTTTACAAGGCGCATTAGTTGCAGCCCCACATCTGGAGGCACTTCTTGTGGCACTGAAAAGTCCATTGTTGTAAGCTCTGGCGTGTTTGTGCCGTATACATAGCTCTTTCGGTACATTACTATGAGAAAAGACCAGTGTCGTCATCGGTCGAGAAAGTTGAAGATAAAGAAGCATGAAAACAAAAGTCGCAATTTCATGTCGCAATTTCGAGAGATGTTCTTTCAGTGCGCTCTGGGTCTTGACACTTCAGAACTTTGCAGTCAACTAACCCAGAACCAAAGACCCTATCAGCATGAAACAAGTTCCTGATATCATTTCTTTGTCGCCTAGCCCCTCTGTGCGTTTCTGCTACGTCCTTTGTTCCCTTACCACGAAGAACACTTCAATCTAAGGATAAAGCAAGAATATGTAATTGAAACCAGAAGAGAGGCATTTATATACAATTTTCGTAGGTATTATATGGTGCTATATCCACTATCCCACATTGTCTGTAGGAGATAATGGTACACACGTTGCCCTAAGAGGAAAGCACAACATTGACTCTGTCGCGTTTTAAGGATCTTGCTTGGGGATTAAACACATGTTTTCCTGTTAGATACAGAGGTCTCTGGTAGAACTTTATTTTGCAACCTAAATTATATTCCTTTGTAAGAGCAATAGGGAGCATTGTACTAAGAAAATGTTGTTAAAAAACCCAATTTCCCTACCAACATTTTCAAAGCGAGATCACTTTTAAAAAAACAAAAACTTACAACTGCGCTTTCGTTACCCACTATGTAGTTTAACATTTACGGCCTTGTTTTGAAGCCTAATACGCACTTCCTGGATGAGCTTGACAAAGTACACATTATAAAAAAAGGTAATTGTAGAGGAAGAAGTGGCGTGAGAATGTCCTGTTCATCGATCTCTAGATGCGAGAAAGATTGAAGGATGAAATCCCGGAAAGAATGAAGGTGAAATCGGAGATAACAGAATTTGTCTGGGAGAGTAGAACTCACGTTTGTTACCGTACGTTCTTCTTTTATTCTAACCATACTTCTATTCTCAACTTCAGATCACAAAACACAATGCATTGCCTTGCTGACGTGGCTATAACTCCAGTGCGTGGGAACAAGCCAATTCACCTTTTCCAATGACCCCATATGTCAGACTTTTACTAACCAACCACAGTTAAGTTCGTCAATAGACGCAATCGAGGATGCAATGGTAATTTGTCTCCCTTTACTTCAAGCTAGTGGATTGGATTTTGTACAACATTCAGGTGGATTTACTATTGATGCCGAGTGGAAGATTGCTACTGAAATGATTGGTAAATTACATGAATTGCTTCATGAAAATGGCTTCGTTCGTGTTCATAGCGACATCCGCATTGGTACAAGAACTGATAAAGCACAGACCATGCAGGACAAGGTTGACACTGTCATCAAGAAGATGAGCTCTGTGTAGATGTGTCAAGTTAGTAATAAGTGTGTAAAATGCGTTGTGCGTGCAACCATGTACCATGTACCTAATTTGACTTAGCTCGTGCCGAATTGCAGTCCGGTTAGTCATTTCCAGAATTCGGGACTTGACGGGCCTTACTCCTTACTCTTTCTTTGTGGTTGTTTTGTACATTTGGGATACACTCCAGCTGCAATCAAATAATACATACACTACAATTAGCCTACTAAAATGACCGTCTCTATCAATTGTATTGCTGACGTCTGTTTAATTCCAATTGGTACCGCCACCCCATCCGTTTCCGATTACGTTGTCGCATGTGAGGAACTCATTCGTAAGAGTGGATTGACTAGCCATCTGCACAGTGCAGGTACTACAATCGAAGGTCCATGGAGTGAGGTTATGGATCTCATTGGTAGGTTACATGAGAAAGTTCATGATATGGGTATCTTGAGAGTTCAAAGTGACATCAGAGTCGGAACTAGAACTGATAAGAAACAAACAGCAGAAGATAAAGTCAACACTGTTGAGTCAAAACTTGCCGAAGAGTTGACGACGAAATAGGAAATATGCTCAGAATACTGTACAGAATGTTTCAAATTTATAAAGCTAACGGATAAAGAATTTTCGGTTACATCCCTGATCAAAGACCGCCGACAACAATCGACTTGATGACTGTGTAATCATCAATACCGTACTTGGAACCCTCTCTACCAAAACCAGACCAGCCAATACCACCAAATGGCAGAGATGCTTCACTGATAGCACCTGTATTAGCGCCGACCATACCGGCTTGTAGAGCCTCACCAACGCGGAACACTCTAGCGTAATCCTTGGAGAAGAAGTAACCGGCGAGACCGAATTCTGTATCGTTTGCCAATTCCAAGACTTCTTCCTCGGAGGAGAATTTGATGAGTGGGGCCAGAGGACCAAACGTTTCGTCACTACAAACGAGGGCATCTTTAGGAACATCACCTAAAATGGTCAATTCATGGAAGTTAGGGCCCAATTCTGGAACGGGGTTACCACCTGCGAGAATTTTAGCACCTTTACTGACAGCATCTTTAATGTGTGATTGAACCTTTTCAACAGCGCGACCATGGATGAGAGGACCATGAGTGGTTGATGGATCAAGACCGTGACCAAGCTTCATTTTGTTCACTTCAGCAACGAATTTAGTTGAGAATTCTTCGTAAACTGCTTCGTGAATGTACAATCTGTTAGCACACACACAAGTTTGACCAGATTGCCTCAATTTACAGCCAATCGCTCCAGCAACGGCAGCGTCAACATCAGCGTCTTCAAAGACAATGAAAGGAGCGTTACCGCCTAGTTCGAATGAGAGTTTTTTCAAAGTAGAAGCAGATTGACCCATGAGAATCTTACCGACACCAGTAGAACCAGTGAAAGAAATCTTCTTAACGACTGGCGACTCACAGAAAAGCTCACCAACAATCTTAGTTCTTTCGTGATCCACAGGGAACATAGAGAGCATACCCTTAGGGAAACCAGCCTCCTGTGCTAAATAACCCAGCGCCAAAGCGGATAAAGGTGTTTCTGAAGCAGGCTTGATGACCGTTGAGCAGCCTGCCGCATATGCAGCACCCAACTTTCTAGTGATCATGGCAGAAGGGAAGTTCCATGGAGTCAAAATACCGACGACACCAATTGGTTGCTTGGACGTGATGATTCTCTTGCCGTTGGATGAACTTGGGATATTATCACCATAAATACGAGGTGCCTCTTCAGCGAACCATTCAAAGAAACTTGCAGCATAACTGACTTCACCTTTAGAATCTGCGAGAGCCTTACCATTCTCTAAAGTACATAAGATTGCCAGATCTTCGGCATTAGCGACCATGAGATCATAATACTTTTTCAAAACTCTAGCTCTCTCTCTACCAGTGGTCTCCTTGGAGTATTTTTTGAACGCGGTTTGTGCGTCACGGATACCTTGTTCGATGACATCGATCTTGGTGTTTGTCACATTGAGTAAATGTTCGCCAGAACCTGGATCAGTGACGGCGAAGACCTCTGAGTCATCGTTCAACCACTCACCGTTGACGAGGGCACCCGTTTGGATGAGATTGACGTTTTTTATGCCGTACTTAGTAGCGAAGGCCTTGATAGTAGCTGCAGTGGACATTATTGGAGTAGCAGTAGCTGTGGAACAAAAGAAAGTAAAAATAGACTAACATGGCTCTACTGGTATCCCCCAGTGGTCCTGATTGTGGGGAATGGTTGTCTTTAAATACCCGAACTGTTAACTTTCCAGCCGTTTAGCTTGAGTGCTGTGGCGGCTCAACCATAGGGGAACGGGTCCCGTTTCGGTAACTGCTGGCGGGACGGTCTTGGCGGGTGCTTAGCGGCTGTTGCGCGGCGGTTTCCGCAATTACGCATTTTTGTCTTTTTTTTTCAAATCTCCGGAATTTCGCATTTTTGCAATTTTGGCTCTCGGTGCCGGTAATGTCGCTCAATTGCGCGCTTCCCTTACTCATATTGCCTAATCGGGTAACGCGCTTAATTTAGTCATTCCAGAGTCTGCGAATCGACCAATGGAGTGCCTGCCTCGCCAATTTTCACGCTGAAAAAAATGCCGTACAAAGATGACGGATGACTCTCCCTTGCGTATAGTTGACTCATTGGGTGCGAGTATAAAGTCTTAGGTCTGCCCCTTTTTTCAGGTTTTTCTCACCACACCCTTCTTCCACTATTTTTCTCTTTAATCTTTTCTCTTCTTTCATCAACTGGCATATATCACCTCTCGATACCCATCCCCATTTCATATAATACCTAATACAATGTCCAAAGGAAAAGTTTGTTTAGCATACTCTGGTGGTTTAGACACCTCTGTCATTCTTGCTTGGTTACTTGAGCAAGGTTACGAAGTCGTTGCCTTCATGGCCAACATTGGTCAAGAAGAAGATTTCGAAGCAGCAGAAAAGAAGGCACTTGCAATTGGTGCAACCAAATTCGTCTGTGCAGATATCAGAAAGGAGTTCGTTGAAGACGTGCTCTACCCAGCAATCCAAGTGAATGGTATCTACGAAAATGTTTACCTTCTCGGTACTTCCCTTGCAAGACCTGTCATCTCCAAGGCACAAATTGATGTCGCTGAACAAGAAGGTTGTTTTGCCGTCTCCCACGGTTGTACCGGTAAGGGTAACGATCAAGTTAGATTTGAACTCTCCTTCTACGCTTTGAAGCCTGACGTCAAGGTCATTGCTCCATGGAGAGACCCTGAATTCTTCAAGAGATTTGCAGGTAGAAAGGACTTGCTCGACTACGCTGCTGAGAAGGGTATTCCAGTCACCCAAACCAAGTCTAAGCCTTGGTCTACTGACGAAAACATGGCACACATTTCTTTCGAAGCTGGTATTCTTGAAGACCCAGATACCACTCCACCAAAGGACATGTGGAAGCTTACCGTTGACCCATCGGATGCTCCAGAAACCCCAGAAGATTTCGTCATTGAATTCTCCAAGGGTAAGCCAGTCAAGCTCACTTTGAACGATGGTACTACCGTCACCGACCCAGTGGAACTTTTCCTCACCGCGAACGCCATTGCTAGAAGAAACGGTGTCGGTAGAATCGACATTGTTGAGAACAGATTCATTGGTATCAAGTCCAGAGGTTGTTACGAAACTCCAGGTCTCACCCTCTTGAGATCCACCCACATTGACCTTGAAGGTCTCACCCTTGACAGAGAAGTCAGAGCTATCAGAGACAACTTTGTCACTCCACAATACTCCAAACTTCTTTACAATGGTATGTACTTCACTCCAGAATGTGAGTACGTTAGATCAATGATTCAACCATCTCAAAACACCGTCAATGGTGTCGTCAGAGCTAGATGTTACAAGGGTTCCATCAGTATCTTGGGTAGATCTTCCACCACTGAAAAGCTTTACGATGCAACTGAGTCCTCCATGGATGAATTGACCGGTTTCGAACCACAAGATGCATCTGGATTTATCGCTGTGCAAGCCATCAGAATCAAGAAGTATGGTGAAAAGGCAAGAGAAGGTGGTAACACATTAACTTTATAGATTTGACCAATTGCAACATTTTGCATTTTGTTTCCAGCCTCCAGCCTTTAGTCTCTTTTCATTATCTTTCAATTCTCTCTTTTTACATACAGTGTATAATGTATTTTTAAAACAATGCTAATTCGTTACAGTTACATGCTATTATGCTATTATGCTATTCATTTTATTTGTACAGTTGATTTATCTTCAAACTCAATCAAGCTCATCCCAATGACACCACTACAGGCTCTAACCATGCTTTCCATCTGTTACCATTCTGCAATCTGTCCATTCTTCTCAGAATGAAATCTATTTCGCCCTTATAATGTTGGTTATCAATTACAAGTGCTGATGTGGACGCAAGTAACATAATTGCATAACCAACGATGATCAAAGCTCTTGGATCTTCGATGGAAACTAAATCAATAAAAGATTCTGGCACCTGGTAGAATAATCTTTGAACAATAAAGAAAAATTCCTTTTCGAGATTTTCATCATCACCCATCTCATCGGTGTCCGTGCCGTCCCCGCCGGTGCACCAGTCATTTTCAGCGCTACCACCAGTTACACCATCGACAAAATCAGCTCCCTCTTTCTTGATATCGAGCCCCGTCTGGTTGCGCAATCCTCTGTAAATCATATACAATCTCTCAATCATCATACTGATATCTCCGCGCTGTGCATCGTTGAGAGGTTTCACGGATTCTCCTTTAGATCCATCATCCTCATGATACTCAACGTCTTCCAATCCGGAGAGAAAAACGGGTGCATAAACTTCCGCAGCTTTGCTATAATCGACTAGCAATGCCCTTTTCTGCATCCCATTGAATACTGAACAACCTTGGAAATGGTCTTGAAAGACATCACCAATAAATTCCATGTTTTTATAAATCATTAGAAAATTCGGGGAGCAGATTTTTTGGGTTGGTTGCCAAATAGTGCAAATTATTTGTAAGATATTCGTCATATATAAACACCATGCACGGTGCTTGGCCTCAGGTTGATTGACTTCCATACTAAGCGATTGGATAGACCTCGATAGATGATAATCGGACAAAGTCAGATATGTCTCAGCATCAAATTTGAGAATGCAATCTCCAGTTCCTTGATTATTGACATTCTCATGGTATAATGAGATGTAAGAGAGTGCACAAAAGACATGGTATAGTGATTCAGATAAGGGTGTGCTCTCCAGAGATACCATGATTAGTTTGACACAGAGTTTATCTTTGCTGATCCTAAATGGTAAAGAATTTCGAGTATACTGCTGAATTTTCATGGATAGCTCCATATAGCAAGCATATGACAAAAACTGGTTATTGATGTGGGAGTTAGATAATTGGGATAAGTCAAAACTTGATGTGATGAACATCGGATTGAAGATGCGACCGATATCTTCATTTATGGATGGAGAATGTTCCAAATTTTGAACCTTCTTCACGTTGTTGAAAAACTGGTTTACCTCAGCAGAATTCAAAGGAGGTGCAATTTTTGATAATGGTAAATGTATACTGTCTCTTGCATTGGTAGGTTCCATTTCCCTTTGACAATTCTGGTGCACTTGGAGGGATAATTGTTCACCTGGTGATTGATACTTACTGGTCATTTTTGTTCGATTTTCAGTGGATGGTTCAACAACTTTCTCTTGTTTAAAGGCGACTTCGCAATTTATTGCATTTGATGGTTGTGGTGATCTAGAAGTGAAGGTACTGGTTTGCTTTGGAATGGTTGCTACCGGGGTTGTTTTGGTGAAGGAGAGCAATGTTTTGGATGTTCCATCTATGGGTGGCTTTGTTGATCTTGCATCGTAATTTTGCGTTAATTGGAAGCGTGGCAATTGCTGTTGTTGAGAGGGCAATGACATGGTGGGGGTGTTCATGCATTGCTGTGAGTGAGGTGCCGATAGTGAGTGTTGTTCAGAGGGAACTTGAGATGATGAGTGCTGAAGATATGTTGGCTCCACGAACGTATACGTTGGTGCGTCTACATATTGCTGTGGGGGCTGTGGATGATATATCTGTTGGTATGGGTGATGGAAATGTTGTTGTGGTTGTTGTTGCTGCTGCTGTTGCTGCTGTTGGAGTTGTTGGGGATTATATGAGGCCAAAGTTTGAGGCAGTTGTGTTTGAGGAAGCATGTGATAATAAGGCCCCCCAGTCGTATGTGACGCCGTCGTTGGGTAAGATGCATAAGATTGTTGGTAGCTTTGCAGCTGCAAAGGAGAAATTTGTTGATATTGTGATGGGTATTCCATCTGTCGATACGGCGATTGGGGTCGATACATTTGTTGTTCCGGTATCTGAATAGGCGCTGAATGTTCAAGATGTGATTTGTAGGTACCAACATCGGGATATGACTGTTTGAACAAGACAGAAGCAGATGCTGGAGTATTTGGGATAGTCTCATGGAGTCCTTTCAAATGTAACGGGATAGTTAATGATGTGTTGATTGAGGAATCATGTTGATGTTGCCCGATACTATTGAATGTACCGGTTTGATACATAGTAGTGGTAACGCTCTTACCAGTCTTTTCTTTATTTGACGTGGATGATTTGGGTTGGGGTATGGGAAGATAAACACATTGCAGTTTCCTCTTCTTGCATCGCTCACAGAATGGTTTGGATTCGTCACATTTGATTCTTCGCCGCTTGCAAGATGTACAACCAGTTTTTGCTTTCTTGTGTGGTTTTCGAACATAGGTCATTTATGTGTAATTGTTGGATACAGTATATAGATATATCCCCTTGTTGGCTATGTTGCCTGCTTGTTTGTTAACCTATTTGTTATTTGGTTTGTCTGGGATTGTGTATGCCTTGGGGTGTGAAGTTGAGGAGGGGTGCCGTTCAGTGTTATGTACGGCTGGAAGCTGACTGCTGCAGACTGCACTGAAAAACCGTTAATAGAAGTTCAATCTGGCAGACTATCGGCTACTATTTGTAATCCAGTTCTTCTTAGTCACTTGACACTAAGCTACGTCGCCTCGGATAGTGTATATATAGCGTGGGAGAGAGAAGAAATGTCGCAAGCTAAGTGGTCAGCTGCGCTAGTAATATATGTGTAGCTTCGATCGAAGATCATGGGAAGCAGGCACCCACAAATGCATTATGCACTCAATGCAGACTCCGGGGAGCCAATTAATGTGGTCGCACCGGTGGAGCGAAGTTAACGTTAATTGCAACTTGTATAACTTATAACTGCACCGGGCTAATATAATAAGCTGACCGGCTCCGCTGTGGATGCCCCAACTTGATAAAATCGGCTCACATTAGCTATATGTATACAAGCTATATAGTATATAGTATAAGACTAGATATACGTGGGGTCGCCAAACCAGCAGAAAGGTACCAGCGTGTACATTAAAAAGCGCGCTATACATGATAATGTCGTAAGCTGGTCCCTTATAGTGTATATATGGTGCCTTGTAACCGGAGGGAACAAATTGGTCTCGGTAGATGCGAACACATCGAGTTCACCCCCGTTTTACATGCAAATAAGTCCGCTTCCATATTAAGCATTAATTACATGGAGATGTATACCGACGTGGGGCGAAGTTCGTATATAAGATCATGGTCGTATACAAGACGTACGGCAACGATACAGCGCTGTGTAGCTACTCGAATAGATATTCCTTTTTAAGGCAGCACAATATTCTTGCACACGTACGGCTCCCTAAATCAAAAAAAATTTACCGCAGAAGGCGGGTTTCAAATTTTATCATGAATTCGTGTAAAAAGTAGCTGCCATGACTGCCAGCTTAATTTACGAAAACTTGCACTAAGCTGGGTGGCGCAACGCATGCTGTCAATTGATTACAAGCTGTTCCACAAGTGTTATACAAACCCCCCGTGGAGACACCCCAATGACAGGAACAATCTTACTAGAGCTTATATGGGCATGGGCCCATGAACGATCGTTAAGTAACCGGCGGTCTACCGCAGCACCCTTTCCGCGGATCCCAGAGTTAATCATGCACAGCTATAGCTAGAGGGCCCGACGACACGCCGATCTGCGACAATATCGACATCGCGTGTACTCTATTTATAGCCGATCGCTGGACATAATGGCTATTAGGCTCGGCGTTAGAGACAACGTCCGGTGTACCTACATTAAACAGTTATATGCGAAAGGCGGCTAGTTAGTACAGCAACGTATATACGTACTGAGAGCATATCTAGCTTATATACATTTGCACACTAGAGCGTACAGATCGACAACGGAATTAGAAAAACGTACGCGTATTAAAAAAGTCAAGTCATTAAGACATTAAGTCAGATCAATGTCGATGATTCTTCTATTTCACTTGTTGTCCACCGTACTTACCTCTCCACTCCTCGATCTTCTTCTCATCAATTCTACCAAAGAGATACTTTGGCTTACCGATACAGTGACCTGCTTCGATCCATAAATCGAACTTGTCAGGAATGGCTAACTTTGGCGCGTTCAAGATGGAGACAATGTCATCACGCACTTCTGGCATGTACGGTCCAATGATAGAGGAGACCAAGTAAACCAAGTTAATACCAATAGCAACAACAGCATCTGCCTTGAGTGGTTCATTCTCATAGGTGGAATTGTCGAGCTTATTCTCTTGGAGGAAGAGGTTACCACGAGAACTGATTTGCATAGCCGTCTCCAAACCCTTTCTGAGTCTAGAGTTTTCCATGTCATCGACATAGGTAGCTAACAGTTCATTAATTTCTCTCAATGCCTTATCGTCATAGTTAGGACAGTTCTTCACGTCGAAAGTTGGAAGGACACCATTATACTTCGCATTGACAAATTTGACAATTCTATTAACAAAGTTACCCAAATTAGCGAGCAATTCAGAGTTGTTCTTGGTGACAAATTCTGTCCAAGAGAATTGAGAATCTTGGTTCTCAGGTCTCACTGAGGCGAGATAGTATCTCCAAACTGATGAGGAGACACCGGTATCCTTTGCGTTGTTACCAAAGACACCGACACCACGAGATTTGGAGAACTTACCACCTTCATATTGGAGATATTCAGTGGTATTAATGTGGTGTAGTAAGTTCCAATGTTGTTTCGTACCAATCTCAGTTGATGGGAAAACAACAGTGTGGAATGGAACGTTATCCTTACCCATGAATTGGTACAGTTTAACATCGTTCTTGTCAGTTGCAGGATCTTTCTTCCACCAAGCTTCCCAATCATCGGTGTAATTGGCAGTGATGGAAACGTAACCAATGGTTGCATCGAACCAAACGTATAAGACTTTATCCTTAAATCCTTCCAATGGGACTGGAGTACCCCAAACCAAATCTCTAGTGATACATCTTGGTTTTAAACCTTCCTTGATCCAAGAGTTGGTGATAGTACGTGAATTCTTTGACCATTTACCCTCTTCGGATGCCTTGGTGACCCATTCTTTCAATTGTGGTTCCAATTTATCCAAGGCTAAGAAAATATGTTTAGAATCTCTTGGAATTGGAGTGGCATTATCCAATTTACAACGTGGGTTAATTAATTCAAATGGATCTAATAATCCACCACATTTGTCACATTGATCACCTCTAGCATCTTCATAATGACATTTTGGACATTCACCTTCAACATATCTATCTGCGAGATATCCCTTATGTTCTGGACAATAGAGTTGTCTCATAACTTGTTCTTCTAAATAACCATTCTCATGTAATTTCATAAAGATATCTTGTGCAATCTCTGTCTGTTTTTCGGTAGTGGTTCTACCAAAATAATCAAATCCGATATCGAACCAATCGTAAACCTCCTTGTGAATTTTGTGATACTTATCACATAATTCCTTTGGTGTGACCTTCTCTTCCAATGCCTTAGTCTCAGTAGCAGTACCATATTCATCGGTACCACAAACGAATAAAGTATTGTAATTTCTATCTTTACAATATCTGGCAAAGATATCTGCACTTAAAACACTACCGATGATATTACCCAAATGTGGCACGTTGTTCACATAAGGTAATGCAGAAGTGATGATGATATTTCTCTCCCCTTCTACAGGTTTGATCTTTGATTCTGGGACCTTAACGGTGTTACCTAACTTAATGTGCTGAGCGTTCGTATTTTTCTCTGCAGTTCTTTGAACTTTGGTGTTATCCAATGCCAATTTGACAGCATCTGAGACGCCATTGACATTTTGAAATTCTTGAAACCATGGGAATGCTTCCAAAATAGCGGAATCACTATGAACTAATGCAAATAATGCTGCAAAAGTGAGAATTTGTTCAATGGAAGTGGTATCAACAGTGGTGAATTTACCGCTAACTAATTCGGAGATTTGGTCCTTGGTGACTTTACCTGCCTTCAAAATTTGGTATAGAGTGGATTCTGTTGGAACGTAAACGAGAGATTCATCAAAAGTCTTTGAAGAGCATGCCTTAAGGAACTTGACGACCGTAGTGGCATGGAAGAGATGGAAAGATGGGTGTTTGGTATCTCTGAGTGTGACGTGATTGAGTTCCTCTTCCGATAATGGTTCGGTGACGATGGTTTTGAAAAGATCTGGGGCAAATACTGCAGCAGCAATAGACGCTGCGAGGTTGTCCGCTAGGGCAAAGACGTCCTTTCCCTTGGATAGACTGAGAGTGTATGGCATGAGTGCTTTGTGTTGTTGGATGAGTGGATGGGTAGGTTGGGAGGAAAACTGTTCTTGGCTGTGGAGTCTCGCAGTATATGTCGACGTCGATGTCGTTAAAGGTTAAAGAGTCAGCCGGACAAACGAGGCGGCCAGTGGCGCAGCCGCAAAATGGGGCGCAGACATGGAGAGAGAGAGAGAGGAGAGAGTCAGGGATCTGGGGTTTCATTGTTACTGCTACTGTTCCTGCTATTACTACTACCACTGCTACTGTTAAGACAAGGCGATTCGGAATGTTCCAATAGGAGCTGAGTGTCAATGATGATCGTTGAGGAAAGCCAAGACACTTCAACCCAGTGGTCAAAACCCAATGAATCTTCGATCTTCGGCAACCTCAAGATCGAGATGCCCCGCGTGAAGGACAGTAAGCCAGGACTCCTCACGTTCAGTGTCAGTATCAGTGTCAATGACATGTCTCATGTTGCTCACTCTACCGATTGCGCGTTGGCTGCATAACTATTGTTGGAGAGGCGAAACCTGGTGTCGGATCCGGGTATTGCTGTAACGTTTCCGTGCGCCACTTTTGGTACATCTCTGCATATTGCGAGACTGTAGTGCTATTGGTTGTGGTGTTGGTGATAGTGTCTAGTGATTTGAGTGTATCTCTCGTATCTGTTGTCAAGGTGGCAATTGCCGATGCCGGTGGTAGTTGAGGCAGGTCGAAGGGCAGTGAAGCCGAGGCCGAGGTTGGGTGCGAGGGCGCCGTGGCGCACACGAGAGATGACGGGTTGGCACTGAGTTGTATTGGTGGCATGTGCGTATGTGTGTGTGTGTGCGTGTGTGTGGAGTCGGAACGTACGTACAGTATAGTAGAAATAGTAAAGAAGATAGTGTTACAAATGATAGAGATTGGAAGATTGGAGTTAGTTCTTCTTCTTATTCACTTGCTTGGCGTTCGCTGAAGAAGGTGGTGTTGCAGTAGATGCACCAGTTGCAGTTGCAGCTGCAGCGGCACCCTTCCTCTGTTTCTGTTCATATTCTGCTTGTGCAAGTTTTGTCCTGAGCTCCTTCATGAGGAAGTTGGTCTTAACTCTGTCATCTTCGTACTTGGCGAAGAAGAGTCCCGATTGAATGACAACGATACCAAGGAGTAAGAAGGCAATGATAACTTCAGTTGCTGCAATGACGGACAATCCAGTGTACTCGTCAACGTCACCCCATTCACCAGCTTGTGCAGAGAAAATACCGAACCTAATATTTGTAGCATAACAACAAACTGCAATGACGAAAACTGCAAGAGAACCATATTCAAAATACATGACATCTTCAACGGGTTGAACAATCTTCACTGCAAATGCCAAAAAGGACACTAGAATGACGCCGTACATGGTGTAAGGAATGAATTTTGGTACAGCAAGCCAATGCAACCAATGCTCTTTGGTCACTGCCGCCACTGCGACCGTGTCTGCCTCCGTGATAGCAGTATCCCAAAGAATGGAATGCGTGTATGGCCATTCTGCGTAGAGAATACCGAGCAAGAAGGAACAGGTAGTGATGCCAACGAGGGTAGCGCCCGTGACAAAGGACTCGTAGATAGAGGGCATTGCTGTTGGTAGTGGTGGTGGTAGTTGTCTAACCCAAGAACAGTGGAACCCAAGAAAGAAGAACCCAAGAACCCCAGAACAGAAGAACAAGACCCTCTTAATCTGAAGAATGGGCGACAGCGCTTTTCCGTTTTTTCGCCCTCAACGTTAGTGGCTAATGCCGAAGACGATAAGCGCCGCCAGTTCGGGGGATGAGACATGAGACATGAGAGATGCGATAAGCAGGGGCAGTGGCACCAGGTGTCAGTGGCGTAGCTGTAGGTGTAGGTGTATGTGTATGTGTAAGCAATGGAAAGGGGTGAGAGTGAGAGGTAAGGGAAGTAGTAGAGGTCAAAGTGGGCTCCGGGCAGATACAGGTACAGAGTAGACATTTACAGCACCAACTGCACCAGCAGCAGATTCGCAGATTTCTTTACAGCAGCACAGTGATATCCCAGCTGCGTCCTAGCTAGTCATAAATATGCGCTGGCCTATATCCACCCGGCTCATAGCCTCCAGTCCATTGCCCATTGCCCCATGGTGCGTAGTGTAGTGTAGTGCAGAGTGTATAGTGTAGCCTGTAGCGGTTGTTGAATGCTGAACTGAACTCAAGTTTTCCACTTTCCACTTTCCATCGTCTTTCAATGTCTTCAGCTTCATCTTCAACACTTTGGTGACACCTCGACGGGCGACAGAGGACAGACACTGGGGGAAAGGCAGCACAGCACGCCGCCAGACAGCAATGAGTACGCCACAACCGCAGCAGCAGCAGCAACAACAACAACAGCCCACTCAGGCCCCAGGACAGGGCCAGGCTCAGGCTCAAAATGCTCAAGAAAAGCCTCCACAACAGCAACATCAACAACAACAACCTACACAACAGCGTCCAAACCAGACACCACAGGGTAATGCCGCAGACTCTACATTCAACCTCACTAGGCTGGTGCAGGAGTACCTTCTCCGTAAGGGTTATTCCCAAACAGAATCCACCCTGCGTATAGAGGCAACGAAAATACCAGGTTCTCAAACAGTGAGTGTCTCTAATGCCACAACTCCCTATTCACAACCATCCACGATATCCTCAGATAAATCCAATCTGCAGTTCCAACAACAACAGTACCTCGTTAAACAAAATATCTCCAAACAGAGAGCTTTCGATGAAAACCCAGCAATATTCGCTAGAGCTTACCTCCTCTACAGATCTTGGTGTGAAAATTCCCTTGAAATGTACAAATACGAACTCGAGAAACTTCTCTATCCATTCTATGTCCATTCTTACCTTGCATTAGTACAGAGAAATGAAACCGAGGCGGCACACGATTTTTGGTTGAAGTTCAAATCAGATCATTTATTATCCCACAATGACGAAATTAAAAACTTACTCACCATCACTCTTGCCGATCATCTCAATGAAAACAAGTACGCTAAACTTTTCCTATCCAATAAATACAAGATTAACATCTCCAATACTTCTCTAAACCTCATTCTTGGCTTTCTCAATGAAAATCAAGCTATTGGTGGTGCCGTTCTCATCAGATTTTTGAATTCTCATTTCGATTTCAATACTCAATTGGAAGTGACAACATCATCAAATGAGAACATGGATCATATGGAGGGGATACCTGAAATTTATCAACTTATCAATCTAGGTTCTGCTGAGGATGATTCAGATAAATTCAAGTCAACGAAATCTGCATTCATATCAGAGCATGAGAAACCTCTCAAATTAGGTCCTTACCCACAAGATGAAGATTTCACTAAAGAACTCGAAGCAGAACTCAAACATAAGGACGATGCCGCTCAGAAGGCAGCAGAAGATGCAAATACATCGACGAATTCCACCCCAGCGGCAAAACGTACACTCATGGAAGAATACAACGAAAACTTCAAACAAGACCCAAAGAATCCTGACTCACCAGCGAAGGGGACTCTACCCCTACCACAGAAAAGCGTCTACGATCTCAAACGTGCCATTCAAGAAGTTCAAGACTCTCGCTCAAGAATACGTCTATCATCGGCATCATATTCACACTTGAACACACAACCTTCCACTACTCCAGGTACCCCATCTCAGAGATACACTTACATCTCACAACCGGCATTACCATCAATCTGTCAATACACATTTCACAACACTAACAATGACCTAACTTCGTTAGAGTTTCATCCAGATTCAACAATGATTGCAGGTGGGTTCCAAGATTCTTTTATCAAATTATGGAGTATCGATGGATCCCCTCTCAAATCCGTACTGAGATCAGATCCTTACAATCATGATATAGATTCCGCATCCGCTGGTTTACCTGGTAACACGAGCAGAAAACTCATTGGACATTCGGGCCCAGTCTATGGCCTCTCTTTCTCTCCAGATGGCCACTATTTACTATCATCATCTGCAGACTCAACTGTGAGACTTTGGTCACTAGACACATACAGTGCACTCGTCTCATATAAGGGACATGGTGGTGCAGGTGGAGGAGGTTTGAATAGTCCCGTTTGGGATGTCGCATTCTCACCATTAGGTCACTATTTTGCAACTGCTTCTCATGATCAAACTGCAAGATTGTGGAGTTGTGATCACATTTATCCATTGAGAATTTTCGCAGGTCATCTCAATGACGTTGACGTTGTCAAATTCCATCCTAATGGTACATACCTTTTCACGGGATCTAGTGATAAAACTGTGAGAATGTGGGACGTTGCACGTGCAGAGAGTGTTAGATTGTTTGTTGGTCATACTTCTCCAATTAGTGATATCGCTTGTTCTCCTGATGGTAGATGGCTTGCCACTGCATCTGTTAACGAGGAGAATTATTTGAGTAATTCATTTGGCGTATCCGATTGGGCATCATCTATAGGTGGTGGGTTCACACCATCTGGGAAACCGACAGATGGAGAAAAAGTTGCCACTGGATCTTCTGATAAGGATAAACAAGGTGATGACGGTAAGGATGATGCATCATCAGAAAAGAAACAGCAACAGCAACAACAGCAGAAACAACAACAGCATCACGCTCCACAGGCGACATTCACAGGTAGTGTCATCCATATTTGGGATATTGCATCTGGTCGTAAACTGAAAACTATGCGTGGTCACGGTGCAGGTGGAATCCATTCTCTCTCTTGGAGTCGTGGTGGTGAAGTGTTAGTCAGTGGTGGTGCTGACGGTAGTGTTCGTGTATGGGATGCAAAACGTGGAACTCTCGATACCGTTGCCGGTGGAAGACCTGAGAGATTTGCTCCTAATGGAACAGGTGCAGGAATAGCCTCCAATGCAACTACCACAAGTGCATCTGCGGCAGCAGCGGTTGGAGGATCCGTATCTTCTGCAACTTCATCTGCAGGTGGCACGAATGCAAGTTCCATTGGTAAGAATGGTGCCATTATGAAGGATGATAAAAGAAGTGCTGAGGCAATGTTCGCATCAAGTGATCACATGTCAGTTTATTTCACTAAAAAGACACCCGTCTATAAAGTGGCATTCACTAGACGTAATTTATGCTTATCTGCAGGTCCTTACATGGGATAAGTTTTGTAAATTTGTAACTTATATTTTTATGTACATCAATAAAAAAAATGTATATTACTCTAGACTAGCATTGATGACATTACATGAATCAGATCAGATCAGTCCACACTGATCAGTGATGCTGATGCGTAGCATCATTATATGGATTTGAAGACTGGTTTGGCAGCATCCCAAGGTCCTTGTAATTCATTCTTGTATTTCTGCAGTACTAAGAAATACCAAGGACCTACAAAGACGATCATCACATGTAGTGCTATCCATACTAGAACCCAACCAATACCAAACAAATACCAAACTAAACAATCCACTGTGAGAATTATGGATATAGTTTGGAATAGATGGAATCCATGTAATCCACAACGACGCGTAAAATTGTTGAAAATTGGGAATAATCCACACGTTTCGACGCAAAATAAAATGAAAGAGAATGCAGCTGCATTGGAATCAAGTCGTGATGCTAACACTATAGCGTTAGATACTGCAATATTCTTGGAAAAGTTTGTAGGTTTCAAAGGTTGATCAAATAATTCCGTTGTTGCTGTTGAATGGTGGATATGTTGCGGTTGTGGATGTGGATGATGTTGTTGTGATTGGTACGTCTCTCTCTCTCTTTCTCTAGATGGAGATGAAGATCGGGTGGTGTTCGGGGATGAGAGGTAGTAGGCATGTTGTATACTGATATTGTTTAAGAAGATTTTTTTCCAATGTTGGTATTTCTCACGCGTTGACACTCTGGGGAAATCGATCTGATAATCATTGAACATGACATTCAAAAGACATAACCATGCAGAGAGTGCCCAAATAGAATCTGAAGATGTGGAATTGGTAAGTGATTTCAAAACGGGAGATAATGTGAGAAGGTAAAGGATTATCAATAATGATGATTTGGATGTTTCAAAAAAGTTTGGTGGTGATGGTTCCGTCAAGTATTCATCGAGGTTGAGATTGAAATCAAGGTCGAGGTCAAGATCTAAGTTCGAACTCAGACCTAAACCGCTCTTGCTATTCAAGGCAGCGTCATTGTCCGAATCAGCATCCGCATCCCTTTTTTCTTCAACGTCGCCGTCACCATCACGGTAATCGTTGCCGCTGCTTCCAACATCGCCAATGGTATCGGCATTCACATCCCTGTCATTGATATTGATACTGATGTTGGTATTGGTGGTTATATTGCTGTTTGAAGACAATGCATACAATTGCCTAATTTTGAACTGTTGTAATTCTATCAATTCATCATTACGTCTAATATTGAGCATCACCACGTAAAAGACAAATCCAATCATTGTGAGAGTAGAACTGAGAATGACCGGTTTGATAGGATTCCAACCAAGCTTGTATATTCCATAAAACACGACAATGATAGACATGATTAATGACAGATGTAATACCACCAATGAGAAATCAGACACGAGTTTCTTATATGAATATCTCACCACTGTTGAATTACGTTTCAGTTGTGATAGAAAGCTAGAATCTGTGTAATTGTCTTCATAGGGCTGTTTGAGCCATAATAATTTTTTCCAACCTGCAGTTGCCGTTGTTGTCAGTGGTGTCATTTCTGTTGCTGTGAGGGCTGTGTGGTATGATGGTGATAGTAGCGTTTGTTGATTTGCTGGATCTGGTACGTTGACGTTTAAGGACAAATGTGATGTGGATTTGGATCGGTTCGTTCCGGGCCTGCGTCGGCCCAGTCGTGGCATTGACGTTGTAGACATTGCAATGTTGTTATGGAGAGGGGAGGAAGGAGTGTGGATACACTCTGTCCTACTATAAAGAGAAAGAGAATGTCGATAAGGATATGGGATACCGGTGAAAATACTGAAGATTATTGTGAGGTTCATGACATGAACTTACTGTAAAATTCAGAGCTCTCAAAGCTCAAAGCTTCGAGCTTCGAGCCTCTAATTTCGCACCTCAGGATGACAGTAGAGAAGAGAGAAGGGACAAGCTACGGATCAAGAATACAGAGGATCAAGGTTAAATCGTTAAAATAGTTAGTTAGTTAGTTAATAATTAATCGTACGTAGCCGACGTTGAAGTTCGTTCAAGCCCAAGCCTTGAATTGGTTAATCAATGACTTAGTGGATGCATCGTGAGTGGAGACTTCACCCTGTGTCTCCAATTCATTCAAAATGACCTTTGCCAAGACCTTACCCAATTCGACACCCCATTGATCGAAGGAGTTGATACCCCAGATGGCACCTTCGACAAAAGTGACGTGTTCATAGTAAGCAATGAGGGAACCGAGAGCCGCTGGAGTGATCTTCTGAGCGAGGATGGAAGTGGTTGGTCTGTTACCTGAGAATTGCTTGTGTGGAGTGAGTTGAGCGGAGACTCCCTCTGCTTCCACTTGTTCCTTAGACTTACCGAGCATGAGGGATTCAGCTTGTGCGAAATAGTTAGAAGCAAGCATACGTTGATGTTTGTTGTTTTCGATTGGGTTGTGAGATTGAGCAGCGAGAATGAAATCTGCTGGAATCAACTTGGTACCTTGATGAACGAGTTGGAAGAAGGAGTGTTGAGCGTTGGTAGTTGGTTCACCAAAGAGAACGACACCGGTTTCGTAGTTGACGAAATGGGAATCCTTAGTGACGGACTTACCGTTGGATTCCATTGACAATTGTTGCAAGTAAGCAGGGAATCTGTGCATGTATTGGTCGAAAGGTGCAACTAACTTAGTTTGAGCCTTGTGGAAGTTGTTGTACCAGATGGTGAGGAGACCACCAATGAATGGGATGTTCTCTTCCATTGGAGTGTTGAGGAAATGGTTGTCAACAGCTTCTGCACCCTTGAGGAATGCATCAAAGTTTTCATAACCAATGTAGATACAAATGGATAAACCAATTGCAGACCAGACGGAGTATCTACCACCGACCCAGTTTTCAAATCCAAACATGTTCTTGGTATCGATACCGAATTTGGCAACTTCGGTAGCATTGGTGGACAATGCTGCGAAATGCTTTGCAACGTGAGATGGGTCCTTAACTTGTTCGAGGAACCAGTTCTTTGCGGTGTGTGCATTAGCACAAGTCTCAGCAGTGGTGAAAGTCTTGGAAGCAATGAGGAAGAGGGTAGTTTCAGGGTCACATAATTTCAAAGTTTCTGCAATGTGAGTACCATCAACATTAGAGACAAAGTGGACCTTAATAGTTTCATGAGCGTATGGTTTCAATGCCTCTGTGACCATCACAGGACCCAAATCGGAACCACCGATACCGATATTGACGACATTTTCAATCTTCTTACCGGTGTAACCTCTCCAAGCACCTGTTCTAACTTCATCGGAGAATTCCTTCATGTGCTTGAGGACAGCGTCAACTTCAGGTGCGACATTGACACCATCGACGTACATTGGCTTGTTTGCTCTATTTCTAAGAGCAACGTGATAGACAGCTCTGTCTTCGGTAGAGTTAATGTGCTTACCTGCAAACATATCATTTCTCAAACCTTCAACGTTAGATTGCTTAGCGAGAGCGAATAATGCCTTAAGGACGTCTTCATCAATGAGGTTCTTGGAGTAATCAAAGAGAATCTTGGAACCATCATAATTGGTGAAAGTGTGAGAAAACTTGTCGAATCT
>JAMYHI010000205.1:0-35503 GCA_025531525.1 Pichia sp. P7020A
TGCCAACGATAGTCCGCATCACTGCCAAACTCCTCCTGCACAATCTCTCTAACAAGTCTAGCAAAGGGCAGCTTCCTAATCAATAAGTCAGTGTTCTTTTGGAATTTCTTGATCTCTCTCAAAGCAACAGTACCAGACCGGTGTCTTCTCTTCTTTGGCTCCACGGGATCACCCGGTTGATTATTCAAGAGCCCACTAGAGTGAGGCTTTTCTCTGGCCCAATCATCTTCTTCTTCATCAGAGTCATAGATATCTCTCTTCACTATAGTCTCAGCTTGTACAGATACCTTCCTGCTTCGTTGGGATACATTCTTGTTCGATAACGACTTGTTACTCTTTCTTGCGCTTTTGGAGCCGCTGCTTCTCACCACTGGGGTTGCCTTGACCTTTCTTCTTGCCATTGTGTGTTGATGGTAACTATTTGTGCTCTTCTCACGCCTTAAGAGGGGCGCACTCCCCTGCGGCTCGGTGGGTGGGTTCATGCTTCATCCTACATGCTCGTTTCATTCTCGGCGTCTCTGACAATCCCCAGCCATTTCTCAAAAAATCAAGTCGCAGCAATCCGTGCACATTTTTAAAAATGCCCAATTAGGAAGGTGGAAAATCCAGCAACGCGTCACTTGTACACAATACACGTAAGGGGATGCTATGATGGAAGCAATGGGAATCGCTTCAGCATTCACCGTATGTATGATAAATGATAACAGTAAGTAAACATAAAATAAGTAAACACAATATTAGAAACATAAAAGCAGACCAATAAGTAATGGGATAAAATATAGTGAGATGAAAAGAGAAGAAATCAAAAAAAGTTGAGCCTACGTATTGCGTAAACCCAAACGACAGTGATTGAATCGAGTCCGGCGAATTAAACATTGATGACTTAATTGATTTCCATGTCTAGCAAGCAAGCGATAGAAAATGAATGATATGCGAGGGAAATAATGTCAAGTACAAGCACCCTAGTTGCGTGTTTCTTCAACTTCAGAACCTTGTGAAAAGCCACTGAAAACGTCTTCATCCACCTCATCCTTGGCAACTGGGGTTTCGGTTTTCTTGACGACAGGAGTTTCAGCACCCTTGGATTCGACGGCAGTATCTGTGGTGGTAGTAGCTTCCTTCTTATTCTCATTCTCAGTTGAAGTGGTGGCCTTAGTAGCAGACTCTGTTGACTTTGCAGTCTCTTCAGTTTGCAGTCCCTTGAACTTCTTCTGTGCGACAGCCTTGTCGGCAGCAGCGGGCTTGGTTGTAGTCTTTGATGTAACTACTCTCTCAGGCTTAGCAGACTTGAAGAAGCCAAAAAGACCCTTACTTTTCTTGCCAGACTTTGGAGCAGAAGATGACGCGGTAATTGCAGTCTTAGCAGATGGCTTCGTAGACTTGTACTGTTGAGTTGCAGTGATGCTATCCTTAATCTTCTTGTCATCGACAATGTCAGCCATCGCAGGTTTTTCTTGAGTTGGAACATTAGCCAGAGGATCGCCACCTTCGGCATGATCAGAAGCCTTAATTTCTTCCCATGTCTTTTTTGGAACAACCTTACGTGGCTCTGCCTTAACATTATCACGTGCGTCTTCAAAAACCTCAGCTTCAGGTTCAGGTTCCTCAATCTTTGGCCACACTTCTTCAGGTACATCCTCTGGTTCGGATTCAACTTCTGGTGGAATCTCAATTGGAGAGTCGTCAAGCTCAAACTTAGAGTCGCTCAAATCATCATCATTGAAACTTTCTGGAACAGCAACTTCTTTACGTAAATGTTCAGGATATAGATCGTTGACGTCCTTCTCATTCACATGATGTTCTTGTTGAATAGTTTTCAGCCCTTCAGCCTTCGTTGAAATCTCACCGTGTAAAGCAGCACGCTTAGTCTCAAGATCCTCTCTTTCTTGTCCAAGTGTGGAAATCTTACCCTCCTTCTCGCTACCTTCGCCATTGAGTTTAGCTTCAGCTTCTTCGGCTGCAGATGTTGCGACAGCTTCTTGTTCAGTGACATCTGCCAAGCTGGCTTCAAGTTCAGCAAGACGTTGGTCCATAATCTCAATCTTCGAGAGAGTGCCATCAAGTTCGGTCTGAAGTGCGTCAGCCTTTTCCTTTTCTTCGTTGTATGCAGCCTCTTTCTCTTCTCTAGTGGAGACAAGTTCGTTCAACTTATCATTCTCTTCACTGTGCTCATTGAGCAGAGGAGCTATTTCTTCATCTCTCTCTGCTTGCATGCCATCGAGTTCATCTTGTCTCTCCTTGTCTGCAGCAGCCTTGGTATCGTTCAAGACTTGCAGTTTCTGGGAACGTTCATCATCAACTTCCTTCTTTTCACCTTCTTGTTCTTCAACTTGCTTGTCAAACTCTTCCTCTCTCTCTGAATACTTCTGTGCTAGCTCTTCCTTGATCTTTTCATATTCTTCGTCTAAAGCTTGTTGATCGAGGACCAATTGGTCTCTTCTAGCCTTTGCTTCCCCTGCACGTTTTTTCTCGAGGGCAAGCTGTGCTTGTCTGAGTTCTTCCTGGTGAGCTGCTTCTCTTGCACGAATCTTGCCAGGGAGCTTCTTCTTCTCTTCATCGAGAGCACGCATTTCAACAACTCTGGATTCCATATCGGTGATAGCAGGCTTGACGAGGTTGGATGCAATTTGTTCAATGTCACCATACTTCATAGTCAAGCCACCACCGAGACGGATGCTACCAACAGGAGTTTCATTAGCACGTCTCTTTGCAGCATTCTCTTGAGCAACTTTGTAGGCAATTTCATTCGCCTTGACGTTAGAGAAGAGATTCTTGGTAGCAGCGTCATCATCCATTTTTGCAATTTGCTTCTTTGCCTTCTCTGCTGCAATCGCATAAACGCTTGGAGGAACCAAGGAGTTATCCTTTACAGTAGAAGAATAGTCATCATTGTACTGCTTAGATGGGTCAAGTTTGAGGGCAGATGCCGCAAAGTTTTGAGGTTGGACGCTCAGACCTCTATCAGAGGGGGTTTCAAGTCCCATAGTTCTCTTCCTTTCTTTTTTCAACTCCATTTCTGAGGTTTTGACAGACTGTGCATAAATGTTCTTAATGTAGATGGATTGATCAGTCTTGGATTTGTTTGTTCCTAAAGTGGAAGAAGAAGTGGTTTTGATACCAGAACGGAAGTTCTTCTCAGGATTCAATCTCGTACTCATCAGGTCATCAGCTGTTTTAGTTGCACTTTTGTTGATGTTGCCAATGTTCATAGTACGAGTTCTCTCTACTGCATTGTTGGAGGTAACAATGCCTGAACGGTAGTCCTTTTTGGAGCTGAGACTCTTCAAAGGCTTAGATGCATTAGACGTTTTGCCAGAGGAGGAGAATTGCGAGAGGGTTGCCTTACCTGAACGGATGTCATCAAAATCGTAAAGGTCTTGTAATGCATTTCTAGCCAAATCTTGAGAAGGCTTCTTCAAAACGGAGGCTGCAGCACCCTCTGATTGATGGTCAGATGAGGAGGTGGTGAGCCCTGCTTCTTCTTGAGAGAAAGGATACTTCAGAGACTTTGCAGACATGGCAGCATATTCTGCCTCTGGTGCAACTGAGGTTCTCTTCCAGGCGGTAACATTTTCAGGCTTTGCAATGAGAGCGGCATGTGCTGCCTCTGCAGATAAATCTTTGGAATAAGCGTGGATGGAGAGGTCAGTATTAGCAGCTAAAACAGCAGCTGTATCGGAAGCTGAAGGGTCAACACCCAAGGATACCTTTGCCGGATTGTTGTAGATACCATACTTAAGTTTAGCTCTGTATATTGCCTCGGTACTCAATGGTTTACTATCGGTTTGATAAACGTGATATTTAGAGGACTTACTGGTCAGAGATGGGGAGGACTCGGCGTATTGGGTGGTCATGGTCGTTTCTGATATTAATTTGATGATAACAGTATTAACAGTAGCAGTAGCAGTAGTGGTACAGTGATGTATCAGTGTTTAGTGGATGTAATGGGATGTGGATTGGTGATATTTGAATGATTCGGAAGTGAATAAGGGGTGGGGAGGTGAAACTGATAAGATGGAATTGCAAGATCAGGTGGTGCTATTAACTAAATTAGCGATTGTACACCTATGTTTGCAATGGCAATGGATGAGAAGCTGTGAGCAAGTGAGTTCTTGCAGTAGTAGTAGTAGCAGCTACACAGTTGTGCCCTCTGTTGAACTGTCCGTCTCCTGGCTGTTGTGGCGATTCGGCAGAAACTCCCGCCCAGAGGCACCGGTGCATGCTGGCTGTCTGGCTGTCTGGTGGTGACAATGCGAATGCGACCAGCCCTCTTCCTTCTCTCACACTATTAGGGTTGTCCAAATGCGGAAGGCGCCCTTCCCAATGCGGCCAGCCGTTTGGCGCTCGTCCAAATGCGGCGAAAAAGAGGGGGCTGGAAACTGGGAGGCTGGAGGAGACCCTGGGAGCGACGCGTCGGCGGCTCCCTGTTTTTGTTTCTGTTGTTGGCGGCTCAGCTCAAGAGCTGGTGATGAAAGACAAGTTCAAATCTTTCGTTCCTTCACTGACAATTGGGTGTCCCCGTTTCGTTTGAAGGCTGCGTTGCCCCTTTCTTAGTTTGCCGTTTGCGTTCCCTCTCTGCTCAGCTTTTCGGTTGCGCTGACAGTACCCAGTACAGTGCAGCTTACGGTCGTCACACAGCTCAGCAGAACGTCGTCAAATGGGTAGATACACAAGACGTTCACGCGGTGCAGTACAACACGTCGAGCTTCCGATAAACGGCTCAGAGATAAAAGCAGTGCATATCAGTGAACCTCATGTTAAGGTATCTACTCCCATTTTGTTACCCGTACCAATACTACATCAATCTCGCACACGCGTACTTAACACGAATGCTTCGTCCAAAGCGTTCAATAATAATTCGTCTATCGTAGCAAAACTAAAAGAAACATCGTTGTCAAATGCAGAGAAGAAGTTATCACTACCTGTTTCTATACATTTGGATCCTCAGAGTGATACATTGACTAAGAAAGGTAAAACTCATGTTGATGACACGATTCTGTCAATGGCACCTCTAATGGAGGATTCTCACAATGAAACTTCCAAAATGGGAAGCCACAATAAGAGAGACGAAGAAAAGGTAAGTTCTCAAGGTGCCGTTAGTGATTATAGTCAACAGAAACTTTCCTTAATTGTGAACTTAAAGGCGCAACCACCTCAAAGGCATCAGCCAACAAGCCCCGATTCTCCAATTTCTACTTTAGTTAATGGGAATACAACCAGTGCAGCCGCAACATCCGAAGAGACTCCATCCACGCAATACAAGCACTTGATTGTAGAAGCTGATGCAAACTGCATGCAGCAAACTAATCGGAATAATGTAAATACGCAACAGAATGCCGTCGAGCAAACCAGTGAATATAAAGGGGCTATTAAAACTACGCAAGGAAATATAAGCTCTATACAGACCAGTTTGCCCTTCTTATTAAATAGGGATTCTTCTCCTGAAATATATTCCCAAGAACAGGAAGAAGTTCAGGAGATCGATTTGAGCTTGCTCGATGCAAATACTGCTAATGATAAATCAAGGCCTAGAACTGCCACAAGTCTGATTGATCCAAGAATATTGGGAACTATAAACCCAAATTGCATTTTGCCTCATGTCCAACCAGACAAATTACAGCTGGAAGATCAAATGAGAGGTAATCAACTTAATCATCATTCTTACTCAAATTCAAGATTGGTTCCAACAACTGAAATAACAAATATTCATTATCATCTACCAATGTGGAGCAATATACCAACAAAGCATGACATTGCGGCGGGAACTGCCCCACCTTCCATTCTGCTGAGTGGCCACTTGCACAATAATTTCGATCAAGTGCAAACTACCATATCTAAATTTGGTCATCATTCCAACATTACAGACAACAAGCATGTAGATTCCTTCTTGAATGATGTAAGCACAAGGCATGTCACAGAGCTTTACAATTCTAATATGGAAATATCAAACCCCGTGTATTACCAAGAATATTTATATGATGATTCTATCTACAACAACAATATTCAGAATAGAAGTATGAATTCAACCAGCTTTGAGCTTGACTCAAATATTACCCAAAACTCACTGTCTCAATCGAATAATGATGAAAATATCAATCCAATTTTCTTTCATAATACTCCGTCACCTAATAATAAGAACTCTATAAGAGTAATTACCGAATCTAATAGAATTGCAAAAGTGAGAGATAAAAAGTTGGTACAGGCCATACACAGATGCTTGAATCAAGAAAAGGGGAAGTCTGCAAATGATAGAATTTCATTCCATGGAAATGGGAATCATAACAGCAATGGCTATTACAAGACGCTCAATGAAAGGCAAGAGTACAGTCAGAGAAATAGATGCCGTAACATTCTTTCATCACCAAGAAAAGAAATTAACGACACCCTTACACAAGCAATATACAACACTGCCGATTTACCACCAAAAAGACTATTTTCAACCAATGGTAACATGCTCTACACACAAATGGATCCCGCTTATATTCTTGATAAGGGTGTCACCACTCACGAAGTACACTGCAACACCAACAATGTTGATCCTAAAACAAATGGGTATGAGTCTGATACTTTAGAATCAGAAGCAGAGAATGCTGACAAAAATGGGAATCGCAAACCAGAATCTAAGAATGACGATGAAGTCAGAATTGACGAGAAAGCCGAGGAAGATATCCACAACCATAATGGTGAGAATTTCCATATCGATGAAAAGCTTTTAGATGGGGAAGGCTATACAGGTCAACAATTACTTGAAAGAATACACAAAGCAACTTCGAATTATTCCCAACTACCATCATTTACAGCTACAAACTCACACGATTATAGCAGCAAAACTTGCTTGACTGGTACCTCAAAAGGTTGTCCCAAGAGGGAGATAAAATGGAAGCACGATTTTCAACTTGGGAATTACGGTCCTAAGAGGTACATGTCGTTTGATCGTGGGCAATGTGAGGGTTATAGTCATATTTCAAGCCACCTACCACTTCAACAAGAACCTGATACGACTGCAGATTCAGAGTTAGAAATTACCGGTGGAAATGGTAATGGTGCCAATAACGACATAGTGATGCAAATTTTCAAAGAATCCATGAAGAAGAACAAAGATACGTACCCGAAAGGTAAACCCACAGACAGGTCGAAGCTCCCAACGCCAAAGATTACCAAGCTAAGAGTGGCTAGGTGTGATCCAGAGAAGGGTGAGACAACTATCAAGATGGATGAATATGAAGAAAGGAGTATCTACAAATGCGCACAATGCCCAAAAAATTTCAAACAGCGGTCACAATGGAAACGACATGTCGACTGCATACATTTGAAGATAGCCAAATTTGTGTGCGTCAAGTGTAACAAGCCCTTCAAGCGATCCGACCACTTGAAGAATCACATCAGACGTATTCACGGGTAAGCGCTGTACTCATTTATAGAGCGAGCAGGATATATAGTATATAGCTAGAATAGAATGGATAGATTGTGCATTGCTTCGAGTGAAAAGAAGGAACAAAGACACCCAATCTCTGAACTTTGAACAAAGGGAAATACTGTTTCTCGGAGTTAACTGACGATTGCGAATTGCGAATTTTGGAAAATGCCGAGCCCTGGGCGCCGGGCGTCAGCGGCCGAATGACGGCTGACTGCTGAAGGCGGGGGCTGTCTACAGTACCGACTTGAACACTCATCTCCTCTGAGAGTTCGGGTTACAGACATCACAACCAATTCACATCAAGTCACACAACTAGGATGCAGATAGAGATAGAGAAAGAGACAGAGACAGAATAGCGAGACTTGGAGGGATGGGCGTGGGAGCACGGACGCTGCCCGCCACCTCAGACAATTTACTAACCTACTAACCGCACACATACCATTCATTTGCATATCCTACAGCTCAAATCCTCCATTTGGACGAGCATGATAGTATTCAAATTGTACTAACCCAACAAACCATACATACTGCCGCACAACTTCAAACCTCACGCTAAAAGATCGACGTAATACAACACTGTATTGACCACATATTTCCTCTGGAAAAAGCCTCATTCCCCACATAGATAGTCCATAGTCCATAGTCCATATCCATAGTCATAGTCCATATTTGTTTCACATATAGCTTGTTATTGCGCCATTTTTCAGTCCATTTTCCAACGACAGTTTCCTTTTGACCACCTACCTACTCACCACCCACTCACTTATTCCTTACTCCCTTGATTATATACATCCATGCGCATACGCACACGCGCCGCACATTGCACACAGATCGCAACACACTTACCCAGGCAGCACAGCATAGCACACGCTTGATTGTCCACACGTATCGCAGACACACCATTCCCGACTCCGTTCTTCCAAACGTTTCATCTGTACATAGAGTCGCAGCATGCGTGCTTGAACTTTACAAACAGTTCCAGCCCTGAAATTACCATCTCGTACCACAGTACAATTAGACCGCTAGTCACTTGTCATTTCACCTTTTCCAATTGCCATTTGTCCGCTACTAACTTCTTTCACAACTCCGCTGTAACATCACCTCATGTCAAAATTCTCCATTGCCGTTCCAATTTGCACAGTCTCGTAACAACAGTTCCATTTCAATAGTTTCACGCTTGGTACGTATCCACAATTCACAATCAACTGCTCATTTTTTCCAGCCACTATTCTGTCTCGTCTCCGTCATACTGCCTACTCTATAACCCCTCTGTATCACTATAACTATAACTGTTGATGTATCTAAACGCCGCGTAACACCGAGCACAGGCATCGCGCTACACAGCGACATGAATCTTCCACTTTTAGGTGTTGATTTGTACTTCCACTTTCCACCTCAACTTTTCAACAAAGATATAGGATCTATCGACTGCCAGAGCACCACACCTCCCAATGTCATCATCAAATAAATATGCACTTAGTATGCGATGGATAATAACATCTCTATTTTTGTTGCGAGCCGTACAATACCTCATCTTGTACATCACACCGGCGCAATTTGATACTTCCACTACAATCCTCATCAATGAGTACATTACACCTGAATCACGAATTATATATCCGACATGGATGCAGAAGGTTTTACAAGGGTGCATGTCTTGGGATGCTGTGTACATTCTCAAATTGTCAATGTCTGGAATTCTGTTTGAACATGAATGGGTATTTGCACCATTATGGTGGAGATTCATGCAATGTTGTCGCACATTTGTGGAGATGTATACTGGATATGAAATGAATTTATATGATGTTACATTAACCTTTGTATTATTGAACAATTTGATAACTGTTGCCATTGCGGTGACATTGTACAAGATATGCATAATCGTGGCAGAGAAAGATTTTAAAATGATGTCGGGTGTAAACCCTTCCAAGTTTGCATATTATGCATCCATCCTGGTGACTATACAACCGTCTGGTATTTTCTCTGCCACGGTGTATTCTGAACCTCCATCACAATTACTTTGTTATTTGGGGATACTAATCTATTTGAGAGCTCGTTCAACGACGCAAATCATCAGTTGGCCTGGATATCTCGCATCAGGAGTATTATTTGCCATAGCATTTGGAATTAGATCAAATTGCATATTCTACGGACTGCTGTACATCTACGACATTATTGCCGTTTTACGTAAACCAACGGACGTTCTATGTGCCTTGATGACGGGTGGAATACTTTTTGCAGCTCTCGTCACTGCAACATATGCGGCATGGGTGGAGTATTGTCCACAGCGTGGGGAATGGTGTCTACATGGAACGAGATCTTTAGTATCTTACGCACAATCTCATTATTGGAACGTTGGTCTGTTTAAATACTTCACTATGGGAAATGTACCACTATTTATTATGGGTGCACCTCAATTTGTCATTCTGATAATGGCATTGAAGAGATTCAGAACGTGGAAGAGCCTACGCGGTGTGTGGATTGTCACATTCGTGTACATAGTTGTACAGTTCTCAGTCATGCATGTGCAGATCATCAACAGAGTTTGTACATTCGTGCCATTTCACCTCATGTATGTGGCTTTGGGATTATGCCGGGATACTGTCGAAATGGAGACATGGATTGTGCGGTACTGGATATTTTGGATAATTTTACAGACTGCACTGTTCAGTGCATTTCTACCACCTGCATAACACTCTACACACAATCACTCACTAATTATACATACGTGGCATAACTAGTTGGGAACAGACCACTGCCACCGGTTTCCAGTTCACCCTCAGTCCAACCACTACCGTCATCTTCCTGAATGACAATGATGGTATCTCCCTTATATAGATTCAATTCATCTTCACCTTGAGCTTCATAATCGTAAAGAGCTTGCATGCGTTTGACGGCACGTGAATTCTTACGAGGTGCAACTTTAGGACCTTGTTTCTTCACAGTGGTTGTTTGAGTGATCTTCAGATACGATGTAGGAACGAGACCTTCACCATTAACACCAGAGACTCGTGTCCAGCCCGAGCCATCATCGGCCTCAATTATTGAAAAGGTGTCTCCTACAGCCATTGGGAGTTCATCATCATCCTTGGCGGAGTATGCGTATAGCGCGATAGCGGTAGCGGTGGCGTTGGTGGTGGTAGTGGTGGTACCGGATATGGAACCGTTACCCGTAGTGTTCTTCCCTCCTGCGGGAGTGTTGTATGCATCTATGAAATTTCCAAGAGATGAGAACACTCTCGTCTTGGTATTTGCTCCACCGACAGAGATGTTATTGACATCATTTGATAATTCCAGTATTTGTACGTCCTCCTCCTGGGCAATATCTGATTGTTGATGTTTAAATTTGAGTAAGCTTCCCAACTTTGATTTCTTTTCTTTATGGATGGGTTCAGTGATGGTCATATCACGACCTTGCGTAGCCGCTTGAATGGTTTCTATCTCCACTTCTGCAATGACGCGTCGAGTATCATCGTTAGTGAATTTTTGCAAGGGGGTGATGGATTTTGTAAGGATTTCTTCAAATTTGGCGTAATCGTCCGGAGATTTTGTTTGCACTTCGGAGAATGTATCACCAACGAGTTTGTTTCTCTCAAGTAATAATTCTTCAACGTTTTGTTTCTCATCATTGCATTGACGAGTGTAATTCTCGTAATGTGCACATGCGTTATTAAGCTTAATTTTGAGGTCTAGCAATGTACCTTCATTAACATTCATTGTTTGATCATCGTGCCATATCTGTGAGGGAATGTATTGGAAATCTGCTGGTTCTGACCAGTTAGCAAGGTTATGTTTGACAAACATTGCAGAATCAAGCATTGGCAAATTCTGTTTGACGACGTTATCGATAGCCGTTGTGAAGGTATTGATTTTATCATTTGATTTACGTTCCAATTGCGTTGAAGAGAGCCAGATGCTATTCACTTTAGATACTTTTGCCTCATTGAGATCTTGTAATCCATCTAAAATTTCCGGAGTGTCTTGATAGAAGTATTTATCTTTGAGTCTATTTGAGATGGAGATGGAGATGAGATAGTTATTTTTAGCGATGTTCATTTCATTCTCGCGTTTGGTCAATTTCTCTTGTAATTTCTCATTATTGGGGGACTTTATAGCCTTTGCACGATGAGATTCCATTGCCTCACAAGCGGCATCGTAAGCTTTCTTTTTATTGGCCATTTCTGAGAAGTTTTTATCTCTAATTGAGATCAATTCATCATTGAATTTTCCCCAACGATCTTCAATTGATGTGTATTTATGATTCAACTGATTAAGACTTGTGGCAATTGAAGATTCCAATTTACTTGCAAATGCTCTCTTTTCTTTACTTATATTCTCTGTTTGCAATAAAATTTCTCTCCAGGCTACAACTGAGGCACATTCTAAACTTCCTGGGGTAATTGTTGGTTTTTCTCCAACACTTAAAATGGGTGCTTGTTTAGATAATTTGGCGAAAGAATCAGTTGTCAATCTATTAATTTTATCAGCATATTCACGTTCAATTGCTGCTCGTTGTCTATAGAATGATTCCATTTCTTGTACGAAGGCAAGGTTAGTAGATATCCATTGCTTTGTACGTGGATATCCATCCTTGAGCTCGTCTCCGATACTGATTTTCTGCATAGTGTTGAGGAGGATGAATGTAGTGTTAGTTAGAAACAATTAGATGTGATGAAAGGGGCCAATGGGAGAGCTTGGTGTTCCATGTTCCATGTCATGTTACATGGACGTGGTAGTGTATAGGTATAATAATCGAGGAGCGATCAGAATTGGAGGACCGAGGACCGAGAACTGAGAACTGAGAACTGAGAACTGAGGGTCGAAATTCAAAATGGAAAAGTGAGAGATGAAGTCGTATCAAGATATCACAGTGCAAATGAAATTAAATGATATGAGAAAAAGGGAGGTGAATATAGACAGAGACAGAGATAAAGCTCGAGATCTTTTGACAGAGATGACTACTACAATATCAGACAGTGAATGGAAGCGAAGGTTTGGTGAGTTTAATCTAGCTCGAGAAACGATAGTGAGACTGCGCCGTAAAGGTTACAAATTCCGACGCATTTGTACGATATGTGGATTTGATAAGGTTTTTATGTGTGCCGTTTACTTTTCCATGAGATTAGATGGAGAGGATGTTATTATTGGGATAAGGTCTAATTTTGACAAGGCAGATCAACACAGATATGCGCAGTATTTGGAAGTGTTTAAGATGTTGAAAGATCGCGGCGATGAATTGGAACTACAAGAGCTACAGGGAAAAACACCGCAGACACCGCAAACACAGCAGTTAAAGTTGAAGTTGGAGAATGGAGAAGAGAAAGAGAAAGAGCAAGAGCAAGAGCAAGTGCAAGTGCAGGAGAAGAAGGAAATAGAGGAGGCAGAGGCAGAGGCTGAAGTAGAAGAAGAAGCAGAGTCAGAGGTGGAAGAAGTAGATACGAAGATGGATATAGATGAATCTGAGACACAGACACAGACACGGACAAAGACAGAGCCGCTAGTTTCGCCCCCACGAATAATGGCCCGCGCACTAGAGGGCTCAGCGATGGACACCGACCAGTCACCACCACCGCCAGAATTATCATCACCAGCACCAGCACAAGCACCAGTACCAGTACTACAGTCACCAGCACCATCACATCAACAGCGACAGCGACAGCGACTGTTGGAGCTCATGAAAGCGTTGGACGACAGTGCGTCTACAAGGGACGATCCGCTATCGTTGCTTGCGCGTTGCGTAGTTTCCGTGGTGGATGGCGCCGAGGCTGAAGCAGACGCGTTGCTTCTAGCGTGTGAGAAGGCCTTCCCGATGCTTGCCGAAGAGGACAGTGACAGTGACAGTGATAGTGACGGTGCTGGTGCCAGTGCTGAAGAATGTGAAGCCGCCGTTGGTCGGTGGTTGCACGTAGCGGAAGCTGCTACCGCGAGGTTGCGACGCGTCGAGCAGCTGGGAGAGAGAGCGTGGGAGCGAGAACTGGCGGCTCTGCAGAATCAGAATCAGAATCAAAATGAGAATATTAAGGACTGAGGCGCGCCGGGCGCATAATGGGCAATTCGCGAGTGCGAGTGCGGGGGGCGTGGCTGTGGCTGTGGCTGTGGAGCTGACGTCAGCAGTCAACTGTCAGCAGGCTACGATCGAGCGGAAAGCGGAGAGCGGAGATTTCAGATTTGAGAAAAAATTACTGCAGGAAACGGCAAACTGGAAATGTTGAACTGGAAAACGGAAAACCAAGTCTGGGGCAGGCAGGCTGCAGGTGAGTGATGAGTGATGAGTGATGAGTGATCACAGGTGTATACGAGGTCACTTGTCGCAGACCCAACACTGCTTAGCATAACCACAGCCACAACCACCACCACCACACAGCAGCACATCAATTCACCATGTCCGCATTCACACACTTCCTCAACTCCCCCACCGGCCCGCGCACAGTCCACTTCTGGGCCCCAGTGATGAAATGGGGACTCGTCCTCGCCGGCGCTAACGAAATGACTAGACCCGTCGAGAATGTCTCTGCTACGCAACAGCTCTCATTATTCGCAACAGGTGCCATTTGGACTCGTTGGGCAATGATTATCAAACCAAAGAATGTCTTACTTGCTTCTGTCAATTTCTTCTTAGCTGGAGTCTCCGTTGTTCAAATCACTAGAATCGCTAATTGGAGAATCAATAAATTGGGTGAGTCCCCCAAGGATGCTATCAAGTACATGCTTGACCTCAAATAGCATGTGTCATCACTCTTTCCTATATCACTTGATTATATCCTATACTATACAATAACATATTCCTTACGCTACTATTATTATTCCTCGTAATCTTACCTCGAATCCCACTCCCACTCACACTCTCACTCCGGCATTACCAACACGTCAGACATAACGCTTTCTTGTCGCACAATCTTGTCAATATCTTGCATAATATTGGCACTCTTGGGATTGAGTCTTTCGAGTCTCTGTAGTATGTCATCGGGTGCAATCTCAGCTATGGATCCAGATTCACCCTCTTGTGTAGGCTCAATTTCATCACTAAGCTTCTGCGTTTCCCCTAACGCCGCTTCTGGCTCAAAATCACCCTCCACTTCTTGTTCTTGTTCTTGCCCTTGTTCTTGTCCTTGCTCTTCATCTCCTCTCCTCACCTTCGATGTCATGTTCTTGCTCATCAACTCCTGCACCCGGTCCTCATTAATCACTCCCCCCTCACCGAGACAGTTCAACTTATACTTCATCACATTACGTATCTTCACCAACGTGCTCAATTCAATCCATCCACTCTCCACTGAACAACTATCCCGACGTGGTGATCCATTCAACAATTTCATAACATCTTCATCCATAATGTCCTCCAATTGAAACGCTAACGCATTGCACGTGTTCTTCCCATCAAATAACAATTGACGTGGTATTTTACCAATACCGAGTTGATTGATCTCACTATTGGGGTCACTGAATTCATCAATCCATTCATACAACGTACGTGGAATCACCCACATCTCATTGATACCTCCATCACCATTACCATCACCACCGGCACCGGTACCGGATACGGTATCACCATTTGCTCCCCCCACTTCTAAAAATTTTTCAATCTCACTATCGTGATTGACATTCCCGCTTCCTCTAAATGCTTCAATCTGATACTTCCAACTCTCTGAATGTTTAGCCGGATCATATCCATATCTCAAAAAAGAGTGTCTGAATGGACCTTTGGCGAAAGTATAACTCACATAAGGTAACGTAAATCTCAATTGACTTCTCAATTCCTTTGGAAGTAACCAATGAATATGTCTTCGAATCCATATAGGTTTCATCTCAAATAATTTCTTCAATATCTTCAAACATTCTAAGAAATGTTTAGGTACTGATTCATTAATCATTTTTTCACTAATTCCCAATTCTCTCATTTTAGCAACATCTGCTGAGGCACGCTCATATTGTTCATCAAGTCGTGAATCGTGATGTTGTGGAATGGTCTCACCCCATTGGATCTGAGTGGGATATAATTTAACGGCCTTATCTAACCATTCTCCAGTAGAATCTAAGAGTAAATTCCCCGAATAATGGTAATTGAAAGGTATGTCAATACGTGCATACCGAACTAATGGTGGTATATCCAAATCTCCATTAGAGAAACTCTGGATTTGATCTTCAGACATGGATGTAGCTAAATTTGTAGAGAACTCTTCAATACGTTTGAAATCTCCACGTTGAATAGATTCGTTGAATTTCCCCATAAATTGAGAACCTCTAGTCAATATCTGGAAATCTGCCAACTCTCTGAATTTATAATTCTGCTTCAATATACCAGTAGGTTCAACGTAGTATTTGAGTCCATGTTCTTCACAATACCGTAATGCTGAGCGGACATCACTACCGGGGAACATTTTTCTCACTTTTTTAGGAATACGAAACTTCACCAGCACATTTTCACTATTCTTAATGACGGAAGATCTGAGTGGATGTGAATTGACATCACCAGGCCTCAATCTCAATTCTAATTTCATGTCCGGGTCAATGAAACATTTCTGTAGTTTTGTCGCACCGCCAGATAACATTTGAATAGCCTTGGAACGAGACTCCGCATTGCGCCGAATGTGCAACGGATACTCGATGGATATGAGTGACGGAACGTCAAGGTCTAGTAGCGGCGCTGACTGCATGGTTTCCCCTGGCTCTTCTTTGTACAATTTACAAATATCAAGAGCAACAGTAACAGCGGCCGATAGGTAAATGGCGTGTGGTAAACAAAACCCGTTCAGCGCAAAATCAAAAAAAGGGAAATGAATTGAGAATAATGACGAGATCCAATTTCACTAACTGATTTTGGACTTTGGACTTTGGACGCCATCTTGTACTTTCTTGTCTGCAGACCATAACACAACAGCAACAACGACGGGCTACTGAATACAGCACCACAGCACTATCAACAATACAACATGAGTGCAACTGTGAGGAGGTCTGCGCGCAGTACCAAGGGTGTACACTCGCAGCGCGACCCAATAGAGATAGATCTCACCACCAACGAACCTTCAACACCGGCAACGGCAACTACTTCTGAAATTTCTTCTGCTACTGCTCCTGTTAGAGCAAGAGCACCGGCACCACGTAAACCTTCACAACCGGCATACACTCCCGTACCCGGTGAGACCGTTCGTTGTCTCGTATGTGGCACGACGGATGCGAATTATGATGAGGATGATGATCCACATGGGATGATGATCCAATGTGATGATTGTCAAACTTGGCAGCACGTTAAATGCATGTTTGGAAGTAAGGAGAGATTATTGAATATAACTGGGAAAACTCCTAAAAATAAAAAGAAAGATATAACAGAAGATGATTTACCAGATGCTTACAAGTGTGATGTCTGTGATCCTCTTAGTGATGTCTATGTTGGACTCCGGAGGAAATTGGGGTATGCACGATACCTCAAAATGAGTCTGCCCAATAATGGCGAAGAAGAAGGAGTAGGTAATGGTGATGACAATGACAATGATAATGACAGTGACTTGGAAATACGAGACGCTGGCGCACTCGATGACTTGGATGACGATGATGAGTACGATGAGGGTAAAAGGAAGCGCGGTGCCAGTGATGAGGAACTGAGTGGTGACGAAGACAATACTCTCGCGGAGACAGATAATGCAACACCTGAAGATATGGCACAACTGAGGAGGAAAATGCTGAAGAAATTGAAGAAAGGTGTACAAAGTCCAGATATGGAGAGAGATAGACAACGGAAAAAGGTGAAAGCAGAAATAAAGGATAAATCTGGAGATGATAGGACGAGGTCGTCAGTGTCTCTGAAACCAAAGGCAACCCCCAAATCCAAGGCAAAGTCGAAACCTTCTACAACGCCGCCAACACCACCCACCACGCCTAGCTTCTCCATTGAGACGATTCGTCCCAAAATTATCAAGAACTTTGAAACGAAGCTTACTGAACTTCTACCAAAGACTAATAACGAATCAGTATTGCAAGGTCTCACAATTGAAGAGGTGGCACAAAAATGGGCGAAAATAATCGAAGAAGGACTTTATAAGTTCAATAAGGCCAAATACACGGACCGTGCTAGAATTTTGCTTTTAAATCTCAAACTCTCGAACTTAGTATCTCGTGTTATTGAGGGTGAGTTCACCATTGAACAACTACCAACTTTGTCTAAGGAGGAAATGCTCACTGCGGAAGAGAAGGAGAAGGCAGAAATCGCCAAGCAGAAAGCACTCAATCAAGTGGTGCTCAAAAATGATTCCATGAATATGCCGAAGATAAGAATCACGCATAGAGGTGAGGAAATTGTCGGCGATCCAGATTACCAGTTTGATATAAATGATCAGAGAAACAAGGAAGTGGAGAGATTACAAGAACTGAAGAGAAAGGAAGAAGAGGAACAGATGGAAATGGATCTCGATAACGAATTGGATGATATAATTACGAGAACGATGAACACCGATTATGGATCAGATGGTGATGGCGAGGACGATTCCTTCGTCACTGCAGCCACTAGCAACAGCATGGACGCAGATACTGAACACACTTCGAACAGTAATCTACTTGACGATGACATGTTTGACAGTATCATACATGACAGGAAGAAGGCAAAGGAGAAGAGGAAGGAAGTGAGCGCGGTGAAATCGGTGCCTATCGCTTCAGCACCCGCTCTGAAACCCTTAAAGGCTAAACGTAAGAAATCAGTCACCATCAATGATACTCCTACCATTTTTAGCTACGAAAAGGAAGAAGAAGAAGCTGATCTGGTAGACTTGCCACCTACAAATGACCTCTGGCATGGTATAATCCGTGCGAATGATGAGAAATTCGATTGTAATGTGAATTTCATTACTTCTACGTGTAATAACGGTAATAAGAAGGTAATTATCGATCGTGCAACGAGAATAGTGACTGAGTATGGATCTATGTGTGATGATGAATTTCCTGCCATTGGAAGATTAGACAGTTCAAAGGCTGATCCATATTTGGAGAAGATTACACACACTAGAGACTTATACCTATTCGAGATCAAGCCAATGGAAGATAATGGTACTATAAAACAAGAGAGTGAAGATAAATTGTTAAAATTATGGTCATCCTATTATCAGGTTTCTAAATACGCCGTTTTGAAGAACCCACTCAGATACGTGAAAGATTGTTACGTTATGGCGTTATCTAGGGAAAAATTGATTGATGGTGAGGAATGTGCTATAGTTTTCAGTAAGTTTTCGAGAGATGACATTATGGAACATCTTGAGAATAGCACCAATGAGTCCAAACTCTACCTTATGTTTGTTGTTCAACGAGATATGGATAGTGTTCCAAGTCAACAGAGGCGCAAGGATAGAGAGAAAGAAAACAGACAAGTTGAGCAAGCTCCAGTGGCAGCAACTCCGATTGCCACCAATAATGCAGTAGTAGAACAGGAAGAGGAGAATGATGACGACTATGATCCAGCGCTTTCTATGACGCTGTCAAAATTGAGTGGAGATGGTTCTTCCAACGGTACATCTGATAACGGAGGTGACGTGAAGACATCACCTGAAGCGCTACTTGCCGATTTGATGAAGAATCTGGCAGGTTAAGAGGTGATAGCTGACAGGGTCAACTTTACTTTAGCGGTAAGAGATAAAACGAAATTAATAGAGTGTAACAATCTGAACGCACGTATAGCGTATAGCGTATAGCCCTAAATGCTTTTGTATACTACAAAGCCTTTTGAATGATGAGGTAAATATTTAATTAATTCCATTCGATTAGCCAGATTAAGAGATCTTATGTTTTTTGTTCTTTATAAATTAAACAGAGTAAAGTGATAATAAACCAAAATTAGTTCGATTTAATTTAAGCCTTTGCCAAAGCCTTCTTGACAGCAAAGTTTCTTTGCTTCTTAAGAACCAAAACTTGGAATCTTTCAAAGTCAGATAACTGAGCTCTTCTTTGTCTTTGTGCAATCTTCTTTGCCCAGCTGGATTTTTCCCACTTAGCATCGATTTCGGATGCTGCCCACTTCTTGGTGACAACACCGGTTCTTGCACCTCTTGGGAGGGTTTCAAGAACAATTGGGGTTAAGACAACCTTTGCAAGAGCAATAGCTTGTCTGTCAACTGCTGGACCATCGACTAAAACCTGTAATAATAATAATGATAAAGGTAGGAAGGAGAATGTATGTTAGTATGTGTTTCACTGGGACGTGAATCGGCAAGGGCACTGTTAAAGAGAAAATGTCTAACTTGTTTAAGATTCAATGCTATTCATAGTTTATAGTTCATAGTTCACAGTTCATATTTCAAAGTTCTTGATTGATTGGTGACAATAGTTTCTCCTGTAGATGCAAGCGCTTTTGTTTCATTATGTTATATTGTATTTTTCACTACTTGGAAACAGTCAATATTTAGTTTCCTCTTAATCATAGTTCCTATAATCTGGTTTCATGTGTATTTTTTGGGAAATTAAGTATTATTCTGTTCGTAATTTGTATTTGAGCGCCTTCAACGGTTGATGAAAAACTTCACTATGTATGCTTGATGAATGTGACTGTATCTATAAGTTCGATGATTATAGCAATATAATCTTAAGTGGGTAGTTGCATATCTCTCTCCAGTATGTGCTTGTAAGCCTTGCGTTGCTTCATTCAATTAAGTTCATTTCTTTACTCATTGGTTGTGATCGGGATACGTACTCTCTTTTGGTCAATAATTTCAACAATAGTTGCCAACTTGTTGTTAAGTAAAACAACTCTACCGACTTGGACTAATCTCCAGTTGGTTGAAACGACCTTGGATTCTGCAGACATGTTTGGATAGCTTGTTGATAGTAAGGCCAAAACAGTAGATTCAACGGGGTAGGTCAAAGGCGTGAATATGCTGTTGAAAAGGCTTGATATGGTGTAAAATTGTTCACATCAATTCCATTATCACCAGTATCGAGACACCCTCACACAGTGAGTGAGTGGCCTACAGTGAGCCCTCCAAGCTGGCCAGCCAGCACAGCACAGCATGGCACAGCGATTCCCCAACCCTGCCAGAATCGGGCGCCACCCACACTCTCCGGCCGCACCAGAGCAGCAAGTCACAGAGCAGTCACAGCAACTGGCAGCGGCAGCGTAGGAATGACCAAGCGCGCACACAAAAATTACAGGTGAGTGCGTAGGAAAAGCATTATGCGGTGCGCGGGGCTGACCTGAAAGGGAGCACGTGACTGGGTACAACCCTCAAAGCCTGGCTCCTTGGCGCGATCTCGTTTCCAGTTTACAGAAAGCGCCAGTACTTAAAGAGCGTCTCTGTGCGTTAGCTACTTCACACTCATCCATCTATTGCCTGCACACTATAGTAATACATCGTCATCCTCCGCTAAGTAACAGCCAGGCGGCTGTCCAACGTCACTACATTGCTGTAGCCGCAGTTGCAGTATATAGTGACTTGTGCCACGTTTTTCTCTTTCTCTTTCTCTCCTCTTACGACATTACAATGATGACCGATAATTTGCGTTCGAGAAATAGTTGCATCCGGGACTCGCCGGTCTCATTATGGAGCTTCTATACATCATGCGACCAACTTCACAACTGAAATGTTTTACTTCTTATTTATTACTTCTACATGGAATGGGCACTAATGTCTGTACGTACTTCTTCTTTCTGTATGTAGTGTTGCGCATTGTAGCTACGAAGCCTCCTTCATTTCGCGTTTCCCATATTTCTCGTTTCTACGGGCCCTGTTATTCAGTAAGTCAACATGAATTTGCTTTCGGGTGAACTTATCTCCTATCGTCAGATGTCAGGTGTTCAAAACATGTATCCGATAAGGGAGATTTAAAGTGTAACTTGTGACACCACATACACACAAACATACCTATATCAAATGTCTAGAGCTTCCCAATTTGAACAGGAGAACGATGCTCAGTTCCACGCACTTGCCAACAAGGTGTCCGTCTTTAAAAACATCGCCAATGACATCAATAACTACGCACAACAAGATAATGACCGCTTGAACACTCTTAGTGACCAAATGTCAGTACTACAAGAGAACATAAGGTCTACTGCATCCAAGCTAACACATGTGATGAGATCAAACCCAAAAGTCACAAAAATGGCAGGAGTGGCATTCTTAGTGTTTTTAGTCATCTACTACTCTGTTAGGCACTTTTACTGATTTGATATTGGTCAATCGATATATCATATAGCATTACATACCCACTACTTACTCTCTGCTTATCCCCTGCCTCCAACGACATCCTGGCCAAGCTTATAATTACCAATTGCTCTACCCCATTGAATCTTAGATCTACTGATAGGCATCAATCTTCTCAAATTCTTGAATTTGTTCTCGTTCAATGTATTGATTTTCTGTAACACAGAGAGTTCATGTGCGCTATCGAATTCAATGATGGAATCGATCACTTTGCTAGTATCAGAAACGTTTCCTACTTTAGTTGCTTCAATACTATTCAAAACAACGTTACCGTCTTCGTAATAATGGATCTTGATCTTCACAATTGCATTCAACACACCGCTGTTGACATTGTACGAGTAGACACTGGCCCACTTACCGTTATAGTAGTTAGCATCGTTCAACTTCTCTCCGACAATGAGGATCTTTAGTTCATCACTGTTATCAGATTCGGATTCAGCTGGAATGACAAGCCCGTAGCTTCTTTCAATATAATATTTTGCAACGTAATCATCCAATTGACTCTGCATCTTCTCAACACTGGATTCAACAGTAATACCGTTTGGTAATCGATGCTCAATATCTATCGCCTTATTGTTAATGAAGTCATAATCGAACTGGATTCCCTGCTTGGTATCGTAAAACTTCATGCCACTCAAGTTATAGCTCGAGACGATACTGAACTCTCCATTGCTCAATTGAACAAGCTTTATATCTCCACATATTTTAGCATCTTCATCGAGTTCACTTGTGTAATGTTCACGTAACACGCTAGAGATCAATTTGTCCGCATCGGCATTGTTTAGCAACACTTTGATATCCTTGACGATTGTGGTGTCATCCCCCGCTGGTGACGTCTTGATGAACTGGCGTACAATGTTTTCAACTTCAGACATTTCAATTCCTTTGGTGTGATCGTGATACTGACTGCTGTTACTTCAGCTTACTCCTGCGAAAGGTGTCCCCCACGTTGCTTACTTGATAGTCATGTTACGATGTGATATGTGGTATGCCTGTGAGGGTCACTTTGAAATTAACACCGCGACAGGCAACCAAATTCGGACATAAGGAATGTTGATGTTAGGTGTTAGATGTTAATTCAATGCAGGTGTTATTTATTCTCTATTCGTTACTTTTCTATATAATGATACACATAAAATGAAATGCAATAGAATATGTATAATGTAGTACTTCCACCGTGCTCGAAACATTCATCTTGCTGCGTTCGGGTTCATGTATGGGATCAATCCACTTGGCGTGACGATCCATTCTTGTAAAGGTCTTCTAAATCTATGGACGTAATGCATTCCTACGGTAGAGACGTGGGTCATAATCTCATATGATTGGTTATGTTTCTCGACGGCTTGTTTAGATTGTGGTTTGTAGAATTTTTGCTTGTCTAGTAGAACGAACTTATTAGACCATCTCTCATTCTCTGTAAGTGGAACCATGCATCTCATGGAGTCGCGTAAAATCTTACGTTGTGCTGGGTATGTATGCGCTTTGGTCGGATGCGTGGTTGGTTTGGTGATGTATTCTTTGTAAGATCGAAGTGGGTAGTTGTTCATGTTCTCGACACTGAGTATGGATCGTCCAGTGAAAAAGGATGCTTGCTTATCGGCCACATTTGAATTAGAAATATTATCGCCAGGTCCCGCCTCCGACAATCCCAGTGATCCCATCGCGTTCACTATGTCGTTCGATCCGGAGCCTGAACCCTGTTCTTCACTATCGACATCACTTTCATCTTCTCCGTCATCTCGATTTTCTTCGACCTGAAACTCATCTTCGTCGTCATCAACAAACTCATCATCATCATCATCGACATTTCCTTCACCGTCATCGCCGTAATCCATATCTCCATCCATACCGTATAATTCCATATCTATTCTAGCTGTATCGCCACTTCGTCTGGCGGTGCCATTAACAGATAACTTAGCAGGTCTATTGGATGTTTTATTCTCATACGGGGGTGAAATGCTCTTCGCAGGAATTGTATTATCTCTGTTTGGGCTCTTCATATCATTCTTACTTTTATTTCTCCTAAATGCTAACAATATCCCAGTAGAAGAGGAAGCTGAGCCAGCTGAGCCGTGTGAGTCAACAGAACCGGGTGTTCCCAATGGGGTGGGTGAACTTGCTGAACCCCTCCGACTTTTGAATAACGTTTCAAATGACTTAACCTTCGAGAATAATTTCGAAGCATCTCCATTGACATTGGAAGTGGAAGCAGATGGAGATGGAGATGTAGATGCGATTGTGATGTTACTGCTGCTTTTTCTGGTCGATACACGCCTTGGCGAGTCAGAAACTATATTGGAAGAGGTTAAACCGAGGCCAGCGGCAACACTTCGAGCGGTCGTATTGTGCCTAAATCTGCGACGTCGTCTTCTTGGAACAGTCTTGTAGCTTGGCATCTCACGTCTTGCTAAATCGAGAGCATTATCAGCTCCTAAACTGATGGCATTATACCATTCAATCATACCCTCTGCTGATTGGAAGTCCATCAAAAACTGTTCCGTTTCAAATCTACACCTGAAAACGTGTGTTTTCTTCTTGTAATCAATCGCCAAGCCAACCCTTCCATACTGTAAAGTATATGATCGCACGATCTTAGTTGATTCCAAAGCATTGATCGATTTGAAATATCTCAATGCCTTCAAGTCTGTCTTAGTGGTCATGATCGATCTGAAATTGTCCTCATGGTAAGGCACGCCGTCTTTTGGATCGTTGGGATCAACTGCAGTTGGTGAGGTAAGCCCTTGTAATTCTTTAATCCTGATATGATGATAATGATATGGGTGTAGTAAAGAATGAGAGTTGGCGCCAGAGAAAGAAGAGGAGACTTCAAACTTCTTCAACATGGGATCACCCGTCTTGAATGGACATTGGTAAAAGTTGATCTGGGTATTATTCAGCTCAACTATGTATGGCTTCCAATGCCTTTGACTTGCCATCTCATATGGAGAGATCCATTCCATTTTCCGGTAGAAGATACCAATCTTATAGACTGTAGGCTGATATGTCGGTAGAAATTCATTAAGCGGGTCCAGCGAGTCAAAGGCAGGTTTATGAACTCTTGGAAGGGTAGACGCATACGAGGGAGGCTCCATTGGGAATGGTTCTGCTATGGCGAGGTACTCCATTGCCGATTCCGTCCAGTCGTGGTGCCCATTATTGACATTGTCGACAGGCTCTGCAACTTCGTTTCTCTGTGAATTGTTCGTTTGGGCCCCCTTCGTTACCGATATTGCCGCTCTCATCTTCGACCGACCGTCGCTGGGCCCGGTTGACGCTCGGGACATGTGTGTTTGTGTATGTTCTATGTCTGTAATATTGTCGGCAAAGAACTGATAGCTGGACCCCGCCGTCTTCTCCAATTTCCAGCCACCGATTTGATGTGGTTGATCAGCGATCAGCGATAAAGAAAGGACGTCACACACAAACGAGTTCCACACCTCCGAGGACCGGGGACTTCTTCCTGCTGCGGCTGCACTCACGCGTATTCCCCACGCACCACAAGGTAAGCAACCTCGGATTCACTGAACAGAAGCTACTGATGTCCAAGAAACCACAGAGAGTGCCGCCGGTGCCGTTGCCGTCTCCACGACGCACAAGGAACTCCGAATCGACCCCACTGGTGCCAAATAGCAGCGACCGCAGCACTAACGGTAGAGCACATTCAAATGATACATCACCGACTGCGAAATCTCCACTTTTGGCGTCACCTTCACATCAGAGCAATAATTATATGTCCCATTGCGTTGATGAAGAGAGTGTTTGTAATATCGATGATGAAATCGATGCCGCATCAACTTATAGTGAAACAATAGCGGCGAATTCACATCTGTTACCAAATTCCAGGACAATCCCCCACATGAGAAATACACCCAGTGAGAGTATACCGTTTGCTCAGAAGCTTACATATTACATTCCCTGCTACAATTGGATATCTGAGTACCAAACGTCGTATCTGCTTCATGACATAATGGCAGGACTCACTTTAGCATCTTATCAAATTCCGTTGAGTATGTCCTTTGCAACAGCTTTGGCCCACGTGCCAACAGCTTCTGGTCTACTAGGTTTGTCCATAGGACCCATTGTCTACATGTTTATGGGTTCAGTTCCACAGATGATTGTTGGTCCAGAAGCCGCTGTCTCTATGATAATCGGTCAAACAATCGAGAAAGTCGTTAAGCACAACCCTGATTTCGATTCTGTGGATATTCTATGCGTTATGACGTTCATATCCGGTATAATTCTATTTGTGTTTGGCATTCTGCGATTTGGATTCCTAGATAACGTGCTTTGTGGGACATTACTTAGAGGTTTCATCACTGCCATTGGGTTATCAATGATCTTAAACTCCATCATTTCCATTTTAGGTCTCAACCCACTACTTTCAAAACTCCCAAAAGATGTTCATGTTCACTCTGCTATTGAGAAGTTACTCTTCTTGATTAATAATTACAGTTCATACCACAAACTGACTGCAATCATAGGGGGCACATCCTTCTTCATACTAATTTTCCTGGGAATGATTAAAAGGAAACTAGTGAATAAGAATTACAGATCGGCCTCTTTCTTTCCCGAGATTCTGTTTGTCATTGTTCTCTTCACGATATTTTCCTACGTTTTTGACTTCAAAGGAAAGGAAATAGAAGTTATTGGACGTGTAACGTTGAGTGATTTCAAGTTCAGAAACCCATTATCAACTCATAACAGGACTCTGTATAGCCAGCTTTTCCCAGTCTCATTTGTCTGTGCGATCCTTGGTTTTTTTGAAACTTCCACAGCTGGTAAGTCATTAAGCTCGATGCTCGAGATGCCAGTATCATCCAACAGAGAACTGGTGTCTTTAGGTACCGTGGGTACCACGGTGTCATTTTTCGGCGCATTACCATCTTTTGGCGGATATGCTAGATCGAAGTTGAACGCTACCATTGGCGCAAGGAGCCCTGTGTCCGGTTGCGTCATGGGCCTTACCACATTATTCATTACTTTTAGATGCCTCAACTACATTTACTATCTCCCACTATGTGTACTGAATGCTGTCATTGCAACAGTTGGTTACAAGATGATTCAAGAGACCCCAAAAGAACTCAAGTTCCACATCCGCACAAAAGGGTGGAATGAGATTGTCACCTTTTTTGTTACTTTAGCAGCTTCGTTATACTATTCAATTGAGATTGGTGTCGCAATGGGATGTTTCTACTCTTTGATGAGAGTTTTAAAGCACTCAACCCAATCCAGAGTCCAGATTTTGGCAAGAGTGGCTGGTACAGACACTTTTGTCAACCCAGAATTTGATGACACCCCAAGTACACAGTTCTTCAAATTCCCTAAGAAGCTTGTTGTTCCTGGATACAAGGAGTTTCGTCGTCAATCGATGATTGGCGAACGTGATGAGACGTTGAACATCAATGATTCGCAAAATGTTAGTGATGTATCCATGAACAGAGATCAGAATGTTTCCATTGACGTTTTCCCTCAGCTTGAAGATAGAGAAGGTTGCTTAGTTGTGAAAATCGCTGAGCCACTGACATTCTTCAATGCAAATGACATGAAGGGACGTTTGAAACGTATTGAACTTTACAGATCGACTCGTGAACATCCTGGATCCAAGCAGAAAATAAACCAAGTGTTAAAACACATAGTGTTTGACTTACATGGAATGACCAGTATCGACTCTTCCGCTTCTCAGATTATGTACGATATTGTTGATCATTACCAGAAAAGAGGAGTCAACGTGTTCTTCACTAGACTATTTAAGAGTTCACATTTGATCGAAAGATTAAGAAATGCTGGCATTGAAAAGCTTTTGTCAATAGTTGATGGGGAAGAGTTTGGTATTAAGCAAACTATAAGACCATATTATGACGACATTCTTGACGCTTTGAAAGCCATAGATAGAATCGACAGTACATGTGATTGGGAAACAAGATCATACTTCTCAACAATCGATGCAGCCATTTAATTCAACCATACTATTCATTACACTACGGACTTTGATGTCGTTATATTCACCTAGTTCCTCTATAGTTTTACATAGCTGACAAAGTCCTTCGCAATTATTGCTTTTGCCTCTTCTTATCACCAGCTTCTTTCTCTTCTTCCTCGTTACCTTCGTCATCGCTAAGATCTAATTCTTCACCACTTATACAGTCATCTCCCTCCTCATCATTATCACCCAGACCTGGCGCTGCAAGAACGTAATAATCAAGTGCTGCAGGGAATATATCTTCAGCGATGAAAGTGGCAAGGTCTTCACCATTTCTGTATTCTTTTCCAGTCTTCAGCCCCGTCCATTGCCAAAACGAGAAGAAAGAACGCATTCCCTGCCTATAAGACTTCTTCTCCTCTGAGTTCAGGGTTCTTCCTTCATCCTTGGCTTTCTTTTTCAGTGCTTCTGGATTGATATTTTTCAGTTCTGCCGGCCATTCCATTGCAACAGGCTCCGATTGTAGTTGACGTGTTCCAGTTTCAGCATTAACTACCCATTCAAAGCGTTTTGTGACCGTTTGTTCCTTGATATCGATATCCTTGTCATCATTGATATTTTTAAATGTTACAGTAATGGTGAAACCTTTCTTTGGCAATGAGTTTTTGGTAACTTCGTCACTTTCATCGGTTTTTGTTTCGTCCCAGAATTCAACGTAAAGATCTGAAATTAGCTCCATGTATTTCATATCCTCAACGCTGACATATTCTTGGAAGTCTTCGTGCTGGGCAAGAACAACATACCAGAATTTGGGTATAGTTTTCAGATATTCTCTGCGACGGTTGTAGATGGGAGTGAATAGTTGATTCTTGAATTGTTCAACTTTTGCGTCCGCTCTTTGAATCTGGGACTCTATTTTCTGTAATTGAAGAAATGATTCCTCGAGTGCTTTATCAACCGAGACTCCTGCTATTGAAGACATTGATGTGGTAGTTGGTGCTGTTTTGAGCTGTCGTAATATACCTTCACTACGTATAACTTACCAAATACCAAGTGCCAAATACTATGCATGCATGCAAAATGCAAATACAAAATGTATACTAAAAAAATTGACAGCTGCCACGCCACCAGCCACCAGCCGCCAACTCCAGGTTTTTGATTACTCAAATCGTGCGCAACATTCTTATCGACTGGAAGGAGGCTGCAACCAACAGGACAACTTCCATACTATACAAATTCAACTACTTCTATATTAATCGGTGTCTATAATGTACTCTGCAAGTATTTCTTCTCTCGTTGGCCTTTGAGGCCATTCAAAATCATGGACATTTGATACACCAAGGGTAACCATACAACCATAGCAGAGTTTGAGTAAAGAAGCTTCGCCCGCCGGAACTTCAGGCTTCTCCTCCTTTGTAACCGCATCTAAATACCTACGTAAATTTGCTTCCTCCTCTTCATTCTGCGGTGGCACAAAACCAGGAACTGTAATTTGCTCTAGCCACTGTTTGGGATCATGGTAGATGGGGTTTTTACACATTTCACAATGAAATTTAACAGTCTCCGGGCCAGGATTTGCTAGTTTGGCACCAATCTTGACAACAGTAGAAACAACATCTGGGTAATCAACTTCCAATGTCATGAAATACTCCGACACCATGTCGTAAACAGTTTTGTTCTTAGTGGATTTATCAGAAATTGAAATAGTTTCTTGCAAGACGGGGGAGAGTGCATCTAGTTTCATCACCTTGGTGTACATCCTGGTTTCGGAGTTCAGAACATCACGTAATGGATGAAGTATCTCAAAGTTTCCAATATAAATATCGTCAGACTTACGTGGTATTTCCGCACCACGCCCACGAATGGTATCAGATAGTATGTCTATTGCCAGTGTCGTCATTGAGTGTGACTTCACAATAATGGAACACTTGTTTTCAACTGCTGTTTGTATGATCAAGTCTTCACGTATCACAGCAGCAATGTCTTCTCTCGTCGAGTTGTCAACCACTTGGGCAAGGAGATCCTTATAAGTTTTGATCTGAGGGTGGTTCATATCAGCTTGAACTTTGGTTATTTCAAAATGTTCGAGATCCAATCTAAGCTTCTCTATACCGTTTGTTGAGATGAAGGTATCCGGATCAACTATGACAAACTTTATTCCAAGTCTAGTGAGTTCTTCAGTTGTATAATATTGTTCAATTCTGGAGATATCGATATGCGATTCAGAGTCTTTGTAATCTTCGATGATGCTCACAGTCAAGTTAAATCCACGAACAGCTTTTGGACCTTGTGTGAGTTGTTCTTGCAGCATGGAAATGAGACTATCCAAAAGAACGAAGGATTCGAAATCATTTTTCATATCCAACAACAAACTTAATCTATCATCTGTTTCCTTGAATCTGACCTTGAATTTATCATCTTGCATCTGCTTCCTTTGCTTTCCACGGATGAATCTGATGAAACAATTCTCACAGAACGTATCCTTCCTCGTCACAACGGACGTGGATTCTTTTTTGCAACGTTTGCATAAATCTCCAAGCTGTGATTTCATCATTCCTTGTCCTTTGTCGACTTTTGGTATACCTTACTTAATGTATTGTGTAACCTTAATCAGTCGGTTGATGACTACAAAACTTTTTGAGGTGTATAAATTTCTGACCGAACATGAAATTTTGTGATCTCGGATTTCGGTTCGTTTCTTTCTCTTGTCCGCAATCCGCAACCTCCAGTATCTTTAGTGATTGATCATGAACCTTCCCTTTTGTTTCGTTCCTAGAACAATCACCAAAGCGAAGTTGCTATAATCCACTGCAACTGTAATACTCACACAAATTTACGCTCAATTATATAAATCCAACATGTCCGCAGACAAATCCAATGACAGAACAACGATACCACAATTGGCACCAAGCCTGACAGCAGAGGAGAGAGAACTACTTGATAACAAAACCATAAGGAAGATCGAAGCGGCAAAGGAACCTCTCATTACGAACGAATTTGTGAAAACGTCACAAGATGGTAAAAAGATTGAAGACGTTAGATTTTACCCAGATAGGCCTACTCAGAGACTTCACAAGGATAGATTTATCATTAAGGAACCTTCGAAATTTTACGATCCATGTGCAGAATCATCCAAGATGGCTATCAGATGTATGGAGAATCACGATGAAGACTATAAAGAAGTATGTGGAGAATATTTCAAAGCTTACAGAGAATGTAAGAAGGAATGGATGGAACAAAGAAAGAAGGATAATAGAAATGGCGGTATCTGGTAAAGCATGTATGGCCTATACCAAATTCACACTTGTAAATAATAGGCTTCAACGAAAATCAAACATGGTGGTTGAAGCAGGATGATTAGAGGAAAGGAATAGTTTCAACGTGCAAAAGAGAAGAGTGCAAGTCTCCAATTCTGGTGACACATCCCATTACTATTACTAATCCCCAAACTTAATACCTAGTTTATATAAAAATCCTAATAATGATCCCATTATTTTACTCGTAATTGAATGCAAAAGTAGACATTCTTCCTCTGTTCTCATCCTCGTCGTGAACTCCGTATTGAAAGGTAAGCACTTTGTCCTTATCCAATCCAAACGTGTCGGTCTCCTCTGCAAAATTCGCCATTTGTTCCCTGAGACTGTCGTCTAATAAATCGTGACGTTCAGAGCCATATGATTTCTTTGATGTAACACTATGTTTGCCCTTCTTGCATTTCCCACTTTTAGTTGAGCCTCTAAGTCTGTCTTTTGAACTGTGACTCTTCTTTGATTTGTTCTCATAATCTGTTCTCCGACGTTCATATCCGTTCACTATGGATGGGTTAGTGAGCATTTGTAACGCCATTAACTTTTTAACTTGTTCAGTTTCTGCACTCCGATGCTTCTTAATCCATCTTTTAACGTTTTCGGTGTATTTCATCTTACCCTTTGCCAGCCTGTTTCCAGTGTTCATGAATAAATTAAACACCTTACTAAATGTTTCCACATCCTCAAATAATTCACCATCACTTTGTTCAACGCTCCACAGAGTTGCATCCATATTCCCAGGTACAATGTGCAACTCTCCACTTTTCCTGTTGATACTAACCAGCAAGATCATCTTCATCGGATTCGAGCCATTCTGGTATAAGCTCTGACAAGATACAGGTTCCCTCCGATGTCTATACTGTTCCCTTGCCATGTTGATATTAAACAGAAGCCTTGAAACTCGTCTGGACCTTTCATTTGCAAACACGGAACCATAAGCATTCTCGTATTCATGTCCAGATATATCTTCGTCGTTATTTGACATATTAGGATCTAATATCGGATGTGAATCAGTGTATCGCTCTGACGATAGGGGCCACACGGCAAACATGTTCCCATCTCCATCCAACGATTCCATTTCCCCTTCGTCGATATTCTCGGCGTTTTCGCTATCGTCTTCCTCAGTATCATCGTCAACATGACGGTTATTACCGCGTCCAAATTCAAGTTCATCACCATCATCATCATCGTCGTCGTCCTCCTCTTCTTCTTCACCTTCCTCATTGCCAAATGCTGATTCTCGTACGCGGCGATCGTTCAATCTGCGAACATACCCAAGTTGGGGATAGTTATCATCACGAATACCGTCAATTCCGTCAATATCTATATCAGCCGGATGTCTGTCTCGAAGTCTGTAATTGTGTCTATTTCTGACATTCCCAATGTTTTGATACAAACGGTTATCATCATATGGCCTATTATCATCGTTGCCACTTCCTGATGATGTTGAATCAGAGATATTATCGTCTGCATGAACATCTTCATCAACATCCCCGTTGTGGGCTTCAGTTTCAGTTAATTCATAATCATAACCAATGTCGTTATCCATGAATTGCAATTTTACATCTAGATCGTTTGTATCATCCATAATAATATCGAGATCGTTATCAGCCTCAGTGGGTTCCTTGTCATATACCACATCACTATCCTCATCCTCGTCCTCGTCCATGTGATCATCATCGTGTACGTAATCAGCACGCATAGCAGCTCTGCTGATACGATGATGACTAGGTCTATTCAATACCCTGCTCGCATAAAAATCAAAGCGCCTTCTATGCTTGTAAATCAAATCCGGATACACTTTCAAACTCTTTGGTTTGGTGCGTCGTCCACGTCTGGAGATCTTTTTATTCTTTGGTTTGGATGCTTGGGAAACCTCAAAGACATCTTGGATGTCAATTTCAAGTTTCATGAAGATGAAATTGGACATCATCAAATTGACACAATCTTTACAAACAAGTAAATTCTCTGGCATGTTAGTACTTTTATGGTGTCTGTGCGGTGGTGTTGGTGGAGAAGGTGTATTCATATATTGATTTAGAGGTGGCATTTCAAACCATTTGGAGAGCAGTTTGAGGTAATCGTATCTGGATTCATCGTTCAATTGTACCAATCTGAAAATGGATCCGTTGGGGAACTTCGTTGGTTTGAAGGGAGTGATTTTGGTACTTCCTTCATAGATGCAAGTCCTCACTTTGCTTTTGTTGCTAACAATGTATCCCATTCTATTCAGGCTAAAAGGTTTCCAATTGTTCTTCGTGTAACACTTTTTCCTCTTTTGATCAAAGTATTTCTTAAAAGAACCACTAAACAGAAGCTTGTTTCGTAGTAGGTTACTAAATGCATTCCCCTCAATGAGGGGATTGCTCTCTCCATTGTACCTGAAGTCATTCTTCATGAGATCTATTAGACATCCATTGAATGTAAGCTCAACGTCACCAAACGCGAAGGATCCATCAACGCATAGTGTGGAATAGTCGACGCTATTGAATCGCAAGGATGGTGAGATACCATTAAGAGCAAATGGAATAGTGTAAACAGAACCCGATTTAAGAAAGGAGCATGTTTGGAGAGACACACAATTACTTGTAGAAGAAAGAAAAGAAGTGTCAATGTTCAGCAATGTGGCTTCCTCTTTCCTTCTCTCTTCGAATGTTCTCTTCCTCCTCAACTCTGAATCACGTAAAGCGGTACGGGGTTTAATTCTTAGCTCTTCTCTCGATCTCAAAACCATTAGTTGATTCATCATTGATGTCAATCCATATTTGGTCATTGTACCGGGGATATCATAGCACAATTCGTGATCTGAATGATTTTTGAAAAACACCGAGTTATAGAACATTTCATTGTTCAAAAGACTATCAATTGGAGACATTGGGGTATCTTCATTATCTTCAATGTTACATCGAGATATACGCTGTGCCCTCGAACGTTGTAGTTCACCAGATAGGGAGTAAGTTGATGCATTTATGGGTCTAGTTGGGAGCCAGGGTATCGAAGCAGAATGCGACGTTGAAGTGGAATACATCCACAGTGGCACGCCATTGTATCTCCCATACAATATTGGGGAGGTGTCATCAAATTCTCTTAGAGATTGGCCAAACCTTCTGTTATTGTTATCATTTCGATACCCATCGGGACGATAAAGTGGTGGATGTAAAGTGACTGAACTGGGGTTCGGATTGGGATTGGAAGTCCATCGCAAACGTTGCCCTAGGATTCCATTTAATGCATCTATAGCAGACACGTCTGCATTTTCAACTATTACGGAGGTGGAATGTGCAATCTGTGGCGATATGGCTGCATCCATTTCATTGAGAGGGTCATCGTCATTATCGTCATTGGGAACTGTGTGTTCCTCGGTAGCTCCCTCGATACCAGCGCTGTCCCTGCTGTAGAAGGCTTCGTCTTCATTTTCGTCGGACATGGCCTGTATATACTCTGTTGTCGTGTGTTGTGCGCTAGTGATGCTATCTGCAGATGTATAACCGTGGTTGTTGCTGTGGTTGTCTATGTCGCCTTCTGCCTGTAGTTGTACCGCTGGCTGTGATTGTGGTTGTGGTTGTGTATGAGGAAAAGGCAACTCCGAGTGCGCACTGGCTATCTCCGGCGGGCTCCGTTCGGTATCGGGATCGGGGGGCGCCGTTTCAAGTTCGCTGTTGCTGTCGCTGTCGCTGTACGTGAACGACAGAGGCGGGTCTGGCGACCAGTGGCGGAACGTGAGATGGTGGGTGCCGCGGAAGCTCATGGTGAACCGGTACTGGTACTGGTACTAGGTGCCGGTGGTAGTTGTCCCGTAAGAAGAAGAACAGAGCCGTCCTGTAAGCCCTTATGTAAGGACAGTTGAACAGTACAGGAAAAGCGAGAACAGCAAAGCGAAAAGCGAAAAGTATAAAAGGCAGGTGGCCTGCCCTGCTCGCCGATTGCGAAGCCTAGAGCCGTCTCTGGTGGCTGGTGGTATATGGTGGTGCCAGTACGCCAAACAGTCTGCAGACCGAAACGGCAACAATACGACACGCAGAATGCAGCAGTGCCAGCAATTTATTGCTGCAGGGGGGTGTGGCGGCACATGGCAGACAGCTTGCTCCTGGCCCGGGGGTTGCTTTGCTCTGCGGTGTTGCTACATGAATCTGGCTCCTTTTTTCCATTTCGGCTGTTCCGTCTTTGCTTCCATTTTCAGTTCACTTTGCATGTCTCATTTGACGGATTTTCCACCTTTCGTGATTGGGCTTGACTTTGTTCTTGCTTCATGAAGGCTATACGGGCCATGGTGAGCGTGTCTGCATGCAGATTTTTGCCTTCTGCCATCGGTTCTCTCAACGAGCTTGCTTTTTACCACTGTTTTAACGTGTTGCTTTATGCCAGGAGGTATGCTGTTTCTCGTTGAATGTGTTTTCTGCCTGTGCGTCTTGTCCAATAGGAAGTGGCGCTATTTCTTTCGACTTTCATTCCCCTTCTACTTTACTGTCGTTACTGTCTTTTCGTGTCGCATCTAGTGGCATCATCACCATATATGCATTCCGTAACATCTACCCCCCAGCTTCATGCTAATCCAGCGTACTACAGACTAACTCGTCTCGTAATGTACTGTTACCCTCTCGCCAAATGTGCCTAATCCACTTTGCCACTTTGCTGCCTTTTCCTAATTCCTAATTCTCGTTCGGTCGTTGTCGTCGTCCATTTC